>JABUQX010115011.1:0-41889 GCA_015478945.1 Trachelipus rathkii
TAGTCAGCTACTGCTCCGCTGCAGTAGCCAGCATCAGGCCGACTGGCCCATTTGGGAGATTCATTCACTTGGACTATTACCAGCTACGGAGGCGTCCTTCTCATCTCAACACTGGGCAGAGGTTACTCCATCTGCTTATTTTCGACCTAAACCACCAGAGGTTAACACTGTGGGGGACTTTGTGGGCTAATCGTCAGTACGGGAGTTTTCGACTTTTTTCTGTTTGGGCCTCGGCAGCGACCACGTCATGGGTGAGCGTTGCTGTACAGTAGGGAAGTGTAGAAGGAAATGACCCCATACATAAGTCTTTTCGTGATCGAGACTACCCGCATATGGTGGTGCAATACCAGTCGCATGGTGTTTCAGTAATACTGACACCATCACTGGTTTGCCAAATACGCCACCATAGATTACCCCTGTGGCAGCTAGAGCGCGAGGACTGTGTAGCCGGCAAACACACGAGCGAGCCGATCAGACCTCGTGCGTCGAAACTTTCCGGTCCCATCATATCCGTTGCGGAATGGCAGGACCCGACCCTCTGTTACAGCACCGCTCCGCGCCATCGGAGCTGGCCATCTCCCGCCTACTCGCACACAGCCGACGAGCTCACGTTGTAGCGTGATCCCGATCCACGCTCCTGAGACCTGGCCGCCAGTGAGGCTTAGCGGTAGAGTCAGAGCATCATTGCGCGAAAGCTCTCACTTTCGGCACACCGACAAGACTCATTCGGCTAGTAAGGGCAGAGAACGGACTGACTTACTGCTTGACGGTTTTTTGCTCTGACTAGTATATCTGAGATCGCGACAGTTATTTGTTGGTCGTATCTCCAGAGCTTGCTTCAACTCCAAGAGCGCTCACGGGGCGCCTCCTTAGGTCAGTCCCTGCCGAAGATCTTGTAACTTGACTTCTAGGCCACACATATAGTTACAGGCACGCGCTAATATTAGCGATGTTCCATGTCGCGTGCAGCGTTCGAGACCATAGCGACTTAAAACCTGTGCTCCGCTGTCATACGTAGCTTTTACCTTTCTCTCAGATTTTATAGGCAGAGGCGTTACGCGACTATGTCTTTGGCGCTTATTCCGCCACATGAGGTCGTGTCAGCCAGAGACCCCCCACTTCCCGCCAAGCGGACGGCCTTGTCATAGTGGTCGGTGAGACGGAATATCCGGGGGCTTGACGAGGCGGCTCATGATCGCGATGCCCTCACGAAGCGCAGTCACCTTCCCGCGCATCGCGCATCACGCGACCGGGCGTGTGTAAAAGGGCCAGGTGGCTTCTCGTATTATCTAAGCGAAGCTTGATGACTATGCGCTTTACTGGGAATTCTCCTTCTTGCGGAAACACATACAATCCCCAATCCCAATCGAGTAGGGGTTTCAACGGGTTACCCGCTCCTTTCGGAGGGGGAAAGCACGTTGATCCCTACATTGTAGCGCGCGTGCTGCCCAGGACATCTAAGGGCATCACAGACCTGTTATTGCTCTTTCTCTTGCGGCTAGACGCCGCCGATCCCTCTAAGAAGATATTACGACGGACGCCCCTCGCTGAGGCCCGACGAACGAGGCAGGACGGGGACCTAGGAAACCGCCGCAACTTCGACCCCGAAAAGCGAGAATGTACCGCGCGCACTACTACTCCCACACCGAAAAGGCAGTAGGCAAAGACTGAGAGCGGACGGAAGGTAAGCTACGATACGCGCGGCAACCCCACGAGGGAGGCTGTTCGCGCGGCACGTAACTCCCATCCTTATCATCATCAGCTTCGCACTTACCCATGGCGGAAAGCAGCAGCGGCAGCGGCCTTAGACACCGCCCCTCGGGAGCTACGACGGCCCTGGGTGACCCCCGCCCGCAAAACCCCGCGGTCGGAAACCCCATCTCGGGAGTCGATCCGCCGACTAGTTAGCAGGGTAGAGTCTCGTTCGTTATCGGAATCAACCAGACAAATCGCTTCACCAACTAAGAACGGCCATGCACCACCAACCACCGAATCAAGAAAGAGCTCTCAATCTGTCAATCCTTCCAGTGTCCGGGCCTGGTGAGTTTCCCCGTGTTGAGTCAAATTAAGCCGCAGGCTCCACTCCTGGTGGTGCCCTTCCGTCAATTCCTTTAAGTTTCAGCTTTGCAACCATACTACCCCCGGAACCCAAAAACTTTGGTTTCCCTGGGGCTTCCCGTCGAGTCGTGGGAATGACGCCGACGGATCGCTAGTTGGCATAGTTTATAGTTAGAACTAGGGCGGTATCTGATCGCCTTCGATCCTCTAACTTTCGTTCTTGATTAATGAAAACATTCTTGGCAAATGCTTTCGCAGTAGGTAGTCTTGCGAGGGTCCAAGAATTTCACCTCTCGCCCCGCAATACTAATGCCCCCGTCTGTCCCCTTTAATCATTACCTCGGTTCCGAAAAACCGGGCTGAAAAAGGCGGGACCGAGGTCCTGTTCCATCATTCCATGCGCTACCATTCGGACGTAAATATTTTAGCCCGCTCTGAGCACTCTAATTTTTTCAAAGTGAACTTGTCGGCCACGCGGGACACTCGGTGAAGAGCACCCCGCGAGAAACCGACGACTGTTCTAAACACGGAGCCGGCAGGGATCCACCGGGTACGCTGACCCGCCACGAAAGAGCAAATGCGACATACATCCGAAGGGCCTTAAACCTTCCCGTTTTTCATCGTTCCCTACGACGCGGGAAACCGAGAGGAAATACGCGTTGTAACGGAATTGAGGCGCAGGGGCAAAACCGAAAAATAGAGGACAGCAACAGCAGCATTTACCCGAACAGCCGGGGCGAAACCGCCGCAGAGGCGCCTCCGAAGAAACGACGAAGAGCGCGTAGTGCCCTGTAATCGCCACAAGCACGGTGCGGTGAGGCCGGTAGAGAAACCTACGTTAATTTGCAAACCCCTTTCATCGAGTGGCACCCGTATCATTGACGTGCGCTTGCAGCGGGACAAATACACGAGTTTGTATCGCGGGATCTGCGAACCGATCCCCTTTTAGAGCCGGGAGAACAACTCTACAAACAGCAGCGCGAGTCGCGTCCACCCGAACCATCACCCGCCGCTGTCATCGCCTACTTTTGCGTTTTGGTGTCGCACCCGAGCACTCGGACTCGAGGAACCATGAGTTCTCAATCTCGTTGCAGGTCCATGGGCTGGTTTTTAGGACGGTTGTGTCGGTAGTCCGGAGGTTTAGACGTTGGTCATGGGGTAGATTCTCTTGCTAATGCGGATGTCGGAGTGACTTGCGATCAGGGATCATCTCATTACGGAGTGGAGATGGACGTTTCCAGTCAACTATTACGGTGCTCGACGGACAGCGAGGCACGTGGCGTGTATTAGCTTGCAGGGAGCATTATTTTCAGTCAGGATGACCACAGGGATCACCCTTGTGATAGGTGGACTTAGTATAGGGGCGTCTTACTTGGTGCATCAGTCCATTGGATCCTCTTTGTATTTTTCCATGAATTTTCGCACACAGTATTGCACTTCAGTTAGGAGTCAGTACGACTTCATGGCCAGCTTCTGATATTGGTTTTGGTTCTGGAGTACTAGGTTTTGGCAGTTTGTCTATCCTCCGAGCACGGGAACGGTTCCGAGGGTCGTAAATGTATTCTGTAATAAAAAAGATCTGGTTACTGGGACGGTATCTAAACTAGGACCATATGAAGAGAGGATAAAGAAATTTGAAAAAAAGTATTAAACCCAGGCCACAAAATCTCCAACCTTAAGGAAAGTGGAAGAGCCAACCAAGTATTTGTACAAATCCATTTACCCAGTTAAAGGAAAAGGAGGAAGAATGCCGAAGAAGATGTATAGCGATTGGAGGAAAGGATGTATTCTTAGTAGAAAAGAAGATTCGAAGGGGGGCATCAAAAATTAAAGTGAATAGGTCTGGATATAAAAGTAATAGGGTGAGTCTTAATGGCGCAACTAAAGGTAACAATAATGGATAACTTACTGGAGGAACGGCATCTAATGATGGTTTATCAGATGAAATAGCTAATCACAATGCAAGCAATGATTCAGAGTTAATTGTACGTCATATTATACCAGGATTGAAGGTTCGAGCATAAATATGCACGAAGAATGATACAATTGGGTATAGCAGCGATAGGATTTTACCGATGAACTCCAGGGATCCTTGTGAAGCGACGTGTCAACGAGATTCTTCAGATAGTCAAGGGAACTGAAAATGAAGAAGGGAAGATTACAACAACCTTAACGAATTCGAAAGTACCATATAGAGTGCAGAGAAAGGGGGGAAAAGAGTAAGTTGGAAAATAGTACTAGCCTACCTACAGATAATATAGGTCGGGGTCCAAGAACTAGGAGTAAGGGAAATGTACCAGAGTATGATTGGATCATGAAGAGTTGACAATAGAGTTATCCAAATAAAATCACAATAAAAACAAGATAATATTAAAATAATTGCAACAATATAATTGAATAAATATATAATAATAATAATAATAATAATAATAAATAATAATAATAATAATAACAATGAGAAAAATTAAAATATGAAAAGTAAAGCGAAAAATGGTACAAGGATTTCCTATTTTTAGTTTAATTTTATTTTTCCTAATTTTTTTCTTCTTTTTTTTGTTTTTGACTGCTGTGGCTGGGAACGGAGTGTCCGATGCGGAGAAGGATACAATTAAACATAATGAGAGAAATAGTAGAAAAGGGATATTCTTCTTCCTTTCTCTTCCACTCAGTTTACGTTTACACTTAATTCATCACTTTGCTATGGGATGGGGATATTAAGAAAGGGGGACTGAGACGCGAAAGAAAAATGATAAATTCAGTATTTTATACCTACCTTATATATATATATATATATATATATATATATATAATATTATATATAATTTATATATATATATAATTATTATATATATATAATATATATTTATATATAATATATTATATATATTTATATATATAATATCTATTAATATATATATATTATTATATATAATCTATATATATAAATTATATATATATATAATATAATATATATATATATAAATATATATATATATAAACTTGCACCGTATTTATTTTTTTTTTTTTAGGAGTAAAATTAAATGAATATAGCAAAATAAAAACAAATTCTTAGAATAAATGATGAAACACAATTTATGAGGATCAGTGTGTTGGCTATTTGAGAATTGAGGAGAAAGATACAGAAAAAAACCGGTGATATCTCCAGTTAGAAGATTTTTACCACGTGATGAAATTAAGTGAGGTGATTTGTGGAGAACAAACTGAAGTGGCAAAAAATTTGATAATTTTTTCATTTATTTCAGTTTTTTTTTACCCCCTGGACTTGCGAGTGATAATCCTGAATTGAGGATTTGGACGACGTCTATGCAGTGATTTGAAGCGGTACAGTGCACTATAAATAAGAGTCATCTCAGGGTATAACCCGTCAAAAAAACAAGGAGCAGTGAAGGACAACTATTAATTATTAAGAAATGCAAAATGTCACCCCAATCTCAAAGCATTTGAGATTTTCGGAACGACCCTGTTTATTTGTGGTTAGTAGTAAAGCTGCATTTTGGGAAGGGAGATTTATTGAACTTACATTTTTTATTTTTTATTTTTTATGAGATTGTGTTAAACGGACACCGTATTCGAAAAGGATTTTTTTTACAAGTTTTTTAATTTGTATTTTCATTTTTAAATTTGTTTTGGTTTTTTTTTTTTTTTTTTTTTTTTTAAGAGTATTTGAAAATAAACCTGAATTATATTTGTAGTAAAATAGCTACCAACGGCAGGACTCCAGCTCAAACTACGGTTTCCCAAAAAAGAACTGTAACAATATCAAAAGTTTGTATATGAAACAACCATGTGAGAACAAGCAAAAAAATAAAACTGGTGAATCACCTCTACAAAAAAATCATTAAAAAGATTATAGAATAAAGACGAATTAATATTATGAAATATACAAAGATACTATAGGTAATATAGTATGGTGATACGTAGGGGATTAATGAAATAAACGTAAAAGTGATTGGTAAAACAGATTGAACTAAAGCAAATAACTAATATCAAATACAAACGAAAAATTATGACTAAAAAGTAATTATAGAGAATAGCGAATAGACGAGTATTTAAAGAAACAACCATCACAGCAAAGCACAACCACCTGTATCCTAAGTGAGGTAGTACAGAAGGAAACTCAAACTATTTTAAGGGAGTTTGCAAGAACACCTCCCAAAAAACACACGGAGAAAGGCATTGGTCAATTACTTTTCCAACGCTTTCAATATTACGGTCTATGCATCCCGTAGTCGCTCTCGGTAATTTAAATTATGACTACATTAGGATTGGAATAAAGGAATGGTTTAAGAAAACGGAAGACGGGGATGTCGGAATCCTCCTAGGGTTTTAAGCTAAAAAAAAAAAGCAAGTAATTCTTTCTAGATAATTTTGATTTAAATTAAATTTGATTGATAAATTTGAGGAATGAAGTTGTTTTGAACAGGAACAGTGTCATTGATTCTAAGTTATTTTAATTAAGATATAAATAGAATGTCCCGTCAGATTTCAATGATTTATCAAGGAAGAATTTGTAAATTTCACTTTCGCTGCGCCATGCGCGCACACACACATCTTTTACTAGCGCAATTTTCCCTGGAGATTATTTAAAATGCATAGGCGACAGCGATACTGCATACCTCTGACGTTTTGGGTAATAAATATAACAATTGTCTGCGATGTAATTGGATTGTGAGAAAGTCTACCATGAAATTTTATGTCTGAATATTCTTTGATACGAACGTACAATTGATCAGACTTCTGTCTTTTTCCTGCTGAATATTTTATACTGATGTTGTGGTTGTCGTATAAAATTTGGAGGAAGCTCGCGTTCTTTCATTGACAGGTCCATTAGTGATTATTAAGTGAAATTAAGTGACTTGATCCAAGGTGAGAAAATTATGCTAATAAATTGGTAGGTGAATAGAATAGGCATGAGAATCGTGGAGGTTTGAAGAAGTAGTGGCGCGGTAAAAGATGGTGATAAAAAAAAAATATAAAAGAAAACAAGATGTTAAACTATAATAATGAAATTCTCTACTCAAGCTAATGACCTTCAAAACTAAACACGCCGCTCCAAAAAACAAAAATAGACATTAATATCTATTCCTCTCTGGTACCAAATTCTAAAAATAAATCTTTATTTCATTTTCATTTAAGAAATATGATTCATTTAATATCATTAATACTTAATTCGTCAAGTGGAAATATTGATTTCATTATTTTTAAAATTGTGAGTCTTTTTCCTTATTAATTCCTGTATTTTTAAGAGAGAAACAATAAGTCTTCGCACACAACATCACGACAACATTGGCTTTTCTCTGAGGCATCAAAGTATCCCAAAGAGCAATATTCTTATGATCCGAAGACTGTCCCGCTGTTGCCAATAAACTCGACGAGCCAACAAAAGTAAAATCATGTCCGTGTTTGTTGTGGCAATGATGAGTCTAACATTTTAAAATCAAAAATAAATAATCTTAAATTCAATAGGAAACCGAAACTTTTTCATCTTCGATTGAAACATAACAGAAAACTAAACCATTATCTCATAAGTTACGATATATCCAGACATTGAAAAGCGTTACGTTCTTCATCTCACAGCAGAGCAGATATTTGAAAGCAGAACCTCTCCCCCCAGATATGAGAGTATTAAGAAATCACCTATAAAAAGAAAAAAAAAAAAATCAAATTACTACAAAGCATTCTCAATTCATTTTACGACGAGATAATTTAAGGAACAATTGTATACATATATAACTAAAATGTATACCTGTAAAAAATACAGACTCAGAATTTTAAGTATCTGGTCTCAGTGGCTGATAGAGGGAAGTACCTTTCTAATGATAGAGATGCTTGGAGTTTCTAAGAAACACTCAAATATTCTTTACCAACGCAAGATAGGAGAGATTTTCTAACATTTTTGTCCTAAAACTAATTTAACAGAATGAGAAAATATGTCGATGTTACTTATATTTGAAAATTATATTATTATATATTCTTATATTTATAATATATATATATATAGTAAAATTTAATATATATAATATATATATATATTATTTATTTATATATATATATATTTATATTATATTAAAATTATATATATATATTAATATAATGTGTATATATATTAATTAAATAGAAGAATATATTTTCTTTCTTCATCTTCTCTCGTGTATCCTACCAAGATTGGGGTATAGGTGGTTACATGCGATCGTGAAAATAAATCATAGAGGAGAAAATGACAAAAGTAGACTAATGTATAGGTCAGCTTATCGCCCCTAGTGCTTGTACTATTTAGTTTATAGTGAGACTATATGTCGCAGACAGTAATGATCCCCCACCCTACGAACCTTCACGCCCCCCACCCCCCCCCCCCCCCCCACCCCGCCGATCGGCCCCTCACATATGGTAAATCGTCAGTGTAAGGGTTCCTCCTTGGCCCAGGTGGCACAACCATTACCTTCCTCACAACCACCCCCCCGCCCCCCTTCTAACTCCTATTCCACTCGCCCACCTCTCTACTTCCCCCCGCCTCTGCCAACTCCACATTATTTTCCTCTCTCTCAGCCCCCACCTCGCTTCTACTGCACCTCAATCCTTTTCTTCGGCTTCCATGCGCGGTCGGCCACAACACACTCTCTGTTCACTAAATACAATCAGAATATAACCAAACAAAGACTACTCATATCATAAAAATCCTTTCACAAGACCAAAACATCTCAAAAATAACTTAAACATTTATTCTCTTCATTTATTACAACTTTCATTCAACACCAAACACAGACTCTATATAAATAGTTTACAATACATTCTTCATATTATACAATTATTATCTCACACTAAGACATGCATACTAGTTGTCCATCCTGCACCACATTCCGAACTTCTACAACGATTACTACTTCTTCACGACCCCACTCACGTCTCAACCTACTCCCATCTACCCCCCAATAAACAGGTAAATAACCTCATGTTACGACCCCTAAGCGCCTCAGACTTAATTCCCTTACATCCACCCAAGAATTTAACTTGCTCAGCCACTCTCCCTAGCAATTCCATCTTTCCTAAACTTTATCACCACACATATATCCTACAATTTTTAAACTCAGAAATTGTTGCCAGTTGTCACCCTTCCATCACCTAACTCTCCACCGACGCCTCGCTTCTCACTCCAACATAACCTCTCTTACTCTACGTTTATTCTGCAAACCTCCTTTTACATACACTGTGCTTCCACTCCCCTCCTACCCCATCTCTCCCAACTCCCTCCATCTCTCACCATCCATTAAAACCAAGCCAAATTACTCAGCATAAAAAATAGGTAGGGCACCTCACACTCTCTTCCACTCATCATTCGACACATCTTACCATTGCCCGACTCTACGATCTATTATTAGTCAGAGCCCAAATCCTTATATTTCAATTTGAAATATACAAGGAGAAAACACTTATCCTGCTCTGTCTTCAAAATATATTGAGGAAGGGCGCATGGGATGTGGGTCAAAGCGGCGCGAGTGAATTCTACGACACGCTTCATCTATTGTTTAATAACAAAAATAACAACTTTATGATTCATTTAGAAGCCTACAAAAACAACACCATCACCCTACCCCCTCAAATCAAACAACCTGCCATAGCTATACCCTATATTAAATCACTATCAATTAAACGACAACTATTAAGCAAAAATCCATAAACTAATCACATGGCGGAGTTTGGATGGTGTGTGTTGTCTCTGATCATTGTGTTTCAATCACTTGTGTTTCATGCACGAATTTGATGGCGGCGACACATCTGCTAGCCACTCGTAAAGGACTTGTTGCAAATCAGTCTTCAGTCACTCGACGCACGTTTTCTCTTTCGACTAAAATACAGCATATATCTTCATACACACTCAATAAACTAATTCCCTATAATTCACTTCAGTTACCCTTAATCCATTGCCTTCTATAAGGTACTATTACCGCGTCCCTGCATTCCTCGGGACGGCCTCCAATGAAAGGGCTTGGTTACACAACTTCAAATCAATCATTCACCATCTGGCTATGATATTATTTAATATAGGGTGAGGGGGTATATATATTATATATATAATATAATATTAGTAATATAATAATTATATATATCTATATATATAATATAATTATATAATATATATTATTCATTTAACTACTTTATTTCTAAATGGATTTATTTTAGAATAGCATTATAAATAATCATAAATAACAATAGAAGGAAAAGTGATGAAAATGAATATATATCGGCAAAGTATGAGTTGGCAAATGCTTCCAGTACCAAAAGTGGTAAAGGTAGAGAGATGCAACGACAAGGGAGCAGCTGGATCTGTGTGGATACTCGCTGCAATCAAAAAATATACTTAAGTACAAGTACAAGTACTTGTACTTGAAACAAGTTTTATATATATATATTAAGGTGTAGGGTAGAATATATATATATATAAGCCTATATATATATAATTTATATATATTATATATATATATATAACTTACTTATACTTATTATTATACTATATAGTATATAATTATATATAGTATATATATATATATAGGGAGGTATATATTATATTAAATGAAAATGATTTATTACATTATTGAGCAGCTCGAGATGGTACACTGCGATAGATGACCATCCGTCCATGATCAACTATTTCCCTGTTGGTTGTATAGTCGTGATCGGGGTGGGGTGCACTGTTGGGCGAACGGTTCTCAAGGTCGTGGTTGAGAACTCCTGGTTTGTTCCTTCTCGACCAAACGGATTCCATCTGACACCAACTACTCTGTCTAGGGGTAGTGAAGAATGAGGGATAGTAATGATAATGATAATAGAGTGATAATATAGTAAATAACCATAAGTATAATAAAAATAATAATAGGGGAAGTAGATGAATGCGAAGTGAGGAATATAGATGTGCTTGCCTTTTTGAGCCTATTTAATAGGAATGTCCACATGTAACACTAGCATTAAAACTCTTTAATAATACCTTGAGAGTTTCTTATCATATATATAATTAGTATATATAATAATTTATAGATACACGGGCGTATTATATATACTCTATATAGTTATGTAGTATACGGTATAATATAATAGTATATAGTAGATATCGAGTATTATCGGGTAGTATAGTAAATATATATTATTCTCGTTTTCTATATTATATATTACTATATATATATTTATATATATATATATTAGATATATTTACTATATATATATGTAGTTGCTTGTCCATTATAAGGCGCCGGTGAAGCGTGCGTGACATGCCGAGAAAAGCAAAAGTAGTAGATGATTTTGACACAAGTCCGATAAGAGAAGCCAAGCCTTGGCCCCGGTATTAATACTATTAGTGAGAACGATCGGTCGCAGTGCGAGAAAGAGGTGCACCGTAGGGGGGGAGCGGACGGGACGGCGAGCGGACGTGTATATGGGACGGGGTCGGAGGTGAGGGGGCGTTCATCCCTTGGCAGGGTGGGCCAGATCCATATCCCCACCAGATTTACCGCCGGCCCTTGCACGGGGGTCATTCGGGGGGGCAGCTTTCTGTCGCTGATCGTAGGGTGATAGGTCATAGTGTATGGAGGTATATACCTTATATTAATATAGGCTACTAATTGGTTAGACCAATATATAATTCATTATATATATTAGGGTATTTATATATATATTCTATATATATTAAAGAGTGAGGGGGTAAGGGGGGGAGGGGTGTATATATAATATAAAAAAATATTAATATTATAAATAACACACACACAAACACCTCATTATCCACTAGTTTGGGAGTAACTGGGTGTCGTATATGACAACGAATAAGGATGTTACCGCGCGTAGAAGAGCAATGAAGTAAAGTTCGAAAAGAGAGGCCCCGACCTGAACCATTCCCCTAAGTGGCGGGAGGAACTCGGTGGCGAGTAAAACAGGTGGTCTGAGGGTCGTAATTGCTTCAAAGATTGGGGAGGATCCCACCCCTATTGTGGATCGGGGTGCGTCAGCAAGTGTGAGGTTTGCAGATGCTTGGCCCGGCCAACAAACACGATAAACAAAAAATACAAACAAATACCCCGTATTCGGTCTGGATTACCAAGCATTTCTTTCCGCAACACATCCGCATCCCCTTTGCTGAAGCCGATGCAAACTTTTGCGTGAACATGAGTTTGCTCTCACATAACCGTCGAATTGCCCAGCACGAGCGGGCTTTTCAAACACTAGAATAGGCTTATTATAGATATATATTATATAATATATATAGTATATAGTATATATTTATATCTAAGGAGTATAGGTATATATATAATATAATATATATATATATATATGATATATATATTATATAAAATTTGTAATAAGAACTTGAGACGTCAACAGGGTGGAAGATCATAGTAATGGGGGCCGTTTGAATAAAATAAGTGAGTTCCTCATAATTTTCTTAGGATTCAACAAGCATTTTATTAAGGGCATTAGCGTGAATTATTATTCTTATTATTATTATTATTATATATTAGGATATTATATATATATCTATATAGGCTGAGTAGTAAGGTGGATAGTATAGGGTATATGTGAGATGAGATAGTGAGGGTGGTGAGGTAATATATATACTTATAGTTATATATATATTATATATATATATTAAATCTTTTATATATCACCACCTGGTAGTATTAGTGAGGGGGGCCCGGGGGTGGTAGGTGACGTACCCCTACCGGGGTATATATACTATTATATGTATAGTTATAGTGTCAGTTATCACCACCGCTCACGGGCAGAGCCTATTCAGGAGGGGGTGTTGGGTGCCTCACAAGATTCATCTAACGCAGTAGGATGAAGGGTACGAGGGGGGACGGGCGCCGTGTGAGAGTGGAGGGGAGAGTGTAAGAGGATTGAGTAGGGAGCACAGCGAAGAGTGAGAGGAGAAGTGCGGACAGAGGGGGTGAGGGTGGGAGGAAAGAAGCAGCGCGAGACGAACTACCTGGAGTGGCGAAGTGATCGAACAGAAGACGGCGATGTGCCACACGCAGAGGGGCCATGTGTAAGAGGCGTCGATAAGGTGATGGTATGCGGCGTGCAAGTTTCCCTCGAGTACTTGCCGCTTTACGGTACCTATAGAAAGAGATAAGTACCAACATGGCGCCGAAAAGATTGAGGGTCGAAGGATGGAGAGAAATGTGACAGGGGTGTTATAAGCTTTTGCATTTGATTCGACCCTATATCCTAGAAAGCACCGGGTGATACCAATCCCCCCCCCGCGCCGCGTCCACGCCCGCCATGAGCCGTGTATCCTTCCGTCATGTCGCCCGAGAGAGGATATAATGCACCACACGGGACGCAGTGAGCCACCTTCGATATTAGAAATATGAAGAGCAGTACTAAAGACCATACAATGGGCCGGATGGAGGAGCAGGATTTGAGTAATAGGGCAGACAAAAAAAAAGTGGCAGCGCATCTTTATAACAGAAACAGACGAAGTTTTTTTTATGAGGCCGGAGCTGACGAGGCAGACCGTGGTGAATGTGAGGTTTCGGATAGATGATTGGTTGTTTATGTTATGCAAGGATGTTTATAATTGGATAACAGGAGAGAGCGAGAGAATCGTCGAACACAGATCGGCTCAAAGTAGGTGTTTCTAGAGAGGGAGATTTTGTATGATCAGCTGTTTTTAAAGAATTAATTTCAGAAGGTTGATACGACACACCCGGAAATCTCTATCCAGACAGCGATAAATAGAATGGAAGATTAAGTAGCGACGAGGCAATGTTAGAAGTAAAAGAGGGGAAGATTGAATAGAAGTTGAAGCATGAAGGTTCGAGTCATCGGCATACATAGTGGGTAAGTACGATATATAGTTGAGAAGATACTTATATGCAAAGAGGGATAAAGTAGGAGAGTAAAAGTAGAACCTAAGAACACACTATTGAAGAAAAATAAAGAAGTCGCCAACATAACAAGAGCGGATATTGAGGCGATGTGGTGAAAGAAGCTAGGACAGAGGGAGCAAGGAAAGGAGGAAGACGGGCAAAGGAGGGAGCGTTGGGAGGGAGTATGACGCGATGTGCCATACACGGTCAATTCTTTAGGATAGGTGGTCAGAGCGCAGCCACTTCCTAAGGGCGGAAACCGATAAATCTGTTAAAATAAAGTATATCGCAGTAGAAAAAACACAATCAGAGCCGAAAGCGTACTTGAGCGATGAGAAAGAAGGGAAATAGAATGATTCAAGAAGGTCTAAAAGAAAGTGAGCAGTGAGAAAGGTTTCAAAAGATCTTAGATAGCAATAACAGTTAGAAGCTATTGCGCGTATAGTTAGAAGGATCAAAACAGCAGTTTCCTTTTTATCGGAATAGGTTTGGTAACAATAATGCGCAGACATAAACAACAACATAGAGGAAAAGTGCCTGCTGGGGTTGGAGGATGAGAGGATAGTAGTTACCGAGGGGCGGGATCATGCACGTGAATGCACCTCCTCAATGATTCTTGGTAGGAATGACCATCAACGAGAGCCAAACCCTACAACACCACTAAAGATTAACATATAAGAATTATCAAGAGCCCATCCAGGCGGCCGTATCAATGTACACAGGCAGGAGGGGCCTAGGGACACGTGGAGAGAAGTAGGGGGAAGATAAAGGTGCAGATTCCAGAGGACGTCAGAGAGAAACGTTAGAGAAAATAGGAGGCCAAGAGATTGGCTTTTCAGTTGGGGAGTTAGCAACAGAGCCATGAGCGAATCAGAGGAGGACAAGATGATTTACAAAAGTTGTTAGAGAATGTCTCCTCTTGGGCAGAGCCAGAATAATTTGTCAGAGGGGAAACCAAGAGGTTAGCGCACTATGTTTTGAAAGTCGCTTTTGCTGGTGGCGTCGAAGTGGGGTATTCCTGCAACGATTTCTAGCTGAATGAAGGATTAGGGCGAGAGTGAGAAGGAGAAAGAGATTTTCGCACACCCTGATACGCACTGTTAGCCTAATGGGCAGAGAACAGCAGATCGAACCAATGATTTTGAGGAGAAGAAGATTTAGTGGAAGAAGGAATGAACTGCTCCTGGCCATCAACGATACAGCTCCACTCTTATCGCTAGATAGCTGAAGCGTCATTCGAGTCGAAGAGCAGTCACTCCAGATTGTAGGGTAGCGTAGAAGCACCAAATGTCGGCAATAGCCCCGGATGAGTGCCGAGAGAGAAAACACATAGAGAAAGGATGGAGGCTGTTGGGAAGTAGTTAAATTAGAGATATAAGGGTTTGGTGTCATATATATATATATATATATATCATATATTATATATATAATTATATATATAATTACGGGGTACTAATTATATAGATATTAGGGTAATATTCTTAGTGAGGGGTGTCTATAATATATTAGAGCGGGTGAGTAGGCGGTAGGTATTACTATATAGTAGGCTACCCCCGGTATGAGTTATAAATATAATATTAATATAGTGGTCTACGTGGGGGGGGCAAAACTTAAATAATCAATATATATAATAACGATAAAATATATATATTTTATATATATTTAACATATACCACCCCACCCTCACCTCAGTAATATTATATAATAATCAATATTAACAAGAAAGCCATACCTAGGAGTGGTGTCTCCTGTTTTAGATCCTGCTTTTGTAGGAGTGTATAGCGGTGGTTAATAGATAATGAAGTAAGGAAGGCAAATAAAATAATCATATAATAATATCGAAGTGGGAATTGAAGGAAGTGATAATAATAATCGTAAGTAATAATCATAAACAATTTTTTATTATTATGAGCGTAGGTGGGGAGGAGTAGGATGTGAAATAAAATATTCTGCAGAATGTCAACAAAAGAGAAAATTAAGTTGGTCACTAAAAAAAAACCCCCGCTCTTCTTATTTTATTTACTATCTGCTGTTGTATCTCCCGCCAACGTTCAGCCGCCCGTGGGCCCAAGTGCGGGTAGAGGGACAGAGGTCGTTGCAAGGGCCGGGTTCGATCCCTAGTCGTGGAGTCCGGGTGGAGAATTACTTGAGAGAAGTTTTCCCAACTGAATAGGGTGTGAAAAAAAAAAAATAAATAAATGAAAAAGTATGAAAGGTGAAGGGTTGGAAAAAGAAATGGTCTTAATGAGGGTTCATCACTTCATTGTCTGACTTCTTAGAATTATATATAATATCATATAAATAGTTTGGTACTAAATATCTATATTATATATTATCATTATATATAATATATTATGTATATATATATATAATTAATTATATTTTAATATATATATTACTTTAGGTAGGGGGTAATATACTACTAATATATATCTAGGGTAGGTAGCCCCCCCTACCGGTATATATAGTATATATATATATTATATAAGGTGAGTGGTGGTGAGTGGTAGGGATAGGTAATATATATATATATATATTATATAATAAATATATAATAAAATACTGGGGGGGGGCGGTGGGGGTAGTATGATATTTTTTTTTTGACATAAGGATCTAGTTATTTTTAGTTCGTGAGAGCTTTCACATTTAATATATATATGGAGTGAGTATATATAGGTATGAGGGTAGCTAGTAGGGTATAGTATATATATATATATTATATTATATTATATATGATATATATATTATATATATAAGTAAGGTATTTATAGTAGGTAGGGGTGGTATAATATTATACTGGGATATATACTATATAGTATGATTAGTGTGAGTGAGGAGTATGATAAAAAACGAGGTATAGGATATATATATATATATAGTGGAGGGGGGGTAGATCATATACTATATCATAGGTATGATAATATATATATAGTATATAACTATTATACGTAATAGTGGATATAATATATCAGATTGTGATGAGGTGGGTATATCACTATATATATAAGTGGAGAATATAATAGTGGGTCGGTATGATAGGGCGTAGTGTAGGTGAGGGTAATAGTGGTGTATATATATATATATTTATAGGTATATGAGCTAGGAGAGTGGTTGAGTCAGTAGGTTGTCGTATAGGGTGATATATATATATATATATATATATATATATATATATATATATCTATATTAAAATGTTGAAAGTAGACACTAAAAAACACTCCAGCCCACTCTTTCAATAACCCCCCCCCCTTTACTTGACCCCCCCCCCCCAGCCCCCCCCTCAGTCTTCTACATGTGTATTTAAGAAGAAAAGAAAAAAAAACCTTTATAATATCGTAAGACATCTATCAAGACAAAATTTGGGATATTTTTAATGAAACCAAATTAATTAAAAGTTAAGAGTCTCAAGTAAATGTTTTTGGAGCATTTACAAATGACATTCAATTTTATTTTTATATCTTATCCGTACTATACAAACACGATAAACATTTATCCTGTTCAGACCTATTATAAAATAAGAATTAGGACAGGTTGGGTGACAGAATAACTTGGTTAGCATTAATAACTCCACGAAAAACAAACATGACCATTATATATATATAGAATAAATATATATAAATATTAATATAAATTATATAATAATATATAATATATTATATTAATAAAAATAAATAATATAAAAATATATTATATATTATTTTCATATAATAATATAATGATATAAAATAAATAAAAATTAATTAAAATAAAAAATTTCAAATAATAAATATAAAAAAAAATAATAAAAAAATAATAAAATAAAATATAGGATTTATAAACTAAAAAATAATAAACATTAATTAAAATAAATAATAAAATATATATAAAAATTATAATATAAAATAAAAAAATTAAATATGTAAAATCAACAATAAATATATGGAAAGTAATCGAACTAATCTATACTTGTCCTAACCTGACTAACCCTACAACAATAATATAGTAATATGATATAATATAAAGAAAAAACTCGCTCACAGGTTAAGGAGAAGATGGTTGTGCGGTGGTGTTCCGCAAGGACGAAAAAGATTTAAATCGGAGGGTTGTTAGCCTGGGTATTAACCCTCCAACCCTTTAAGATCCTTCAAACTATATAATTTTTAAAAGCAGGCGGAATGGATAAAAAAAACGAGATGGAGTACAAAAGGTTAAATGAGCATTTCTTACTTTAATGGAAGAATATAAATATAGTAAGTAAGTGGTATTATATAATAAAATATAATAAATAATAAATAATAATAATAATAAAATAAAAATATAATATAAAAATAATTATAACCAAAAAATAATAAAAAAGGAAATACAGAAATAAGGAGCACACAAGGGAAAGAATAAAAGAGGGAATAAAGGACAAGAAAAAGGAATAAAAAGAAAGTATGAGTTAAAAAGGAAAAAGAAGTAAGAGTTGTACCGGCTTCCCAAAATTAATAATACACTAATAACAAATTAACTAATTTTATCATAATAATACTAATAATAATCATATAATAATAATCATAATAACTCGAAAAATATAACTTAACAAAGATATATCTGCCATGTGAGAATTACTATAAAGGAAATGTACTCATTTGAGAAATAAACTTTGAATGTATATTATAAAAAAACGTAATCGCAAACATTATATAAAAAAAACTTCAAATTATTATCCTTTCTTTCTTTTATCATATCACTTCTAAATTTTATTACCCCAAGACAGCCAGTACCTATTGATTTCTTTAGCAAAAAGCAGTCAGAACAACATCGAAAATACTCAGCTTCGACCGTGAAAACAAACCCAACCTCATGTACACATTCAATTAAGTAGAACTCGTCGAAGTCAGAAAAAAAATCCAAACATAATAAAATTTCACTGGGACAAGAAGGGGCAGATGGAACTCTCCTATAGGTAAAGAATCGTATAAATGTAACGTGGTTCATCCCTTGAACACAGGTGGAGACAACAACATACCAACCCTCAACATCCTCGCCATTCATCCTGTTGAATACACCTTATCTTACCTCAGCACTAGGGGCAGAGGGAGCTCGAGAGGTTGTCTTCCTTCAAAGACAGTGTCGTTTGGTAGGACGTGAAGTGCAGGGGCTATTTATTCTTAACACGTCTACCATCGGATCGGAATTCACCACACACTATCGCCATTATACCATTCCTAACCACGACTCATCATCCTTTCCATATGACCAAACATCCTCATACATACTTTCATTCCATTCTCTCATTTTACCCCTTTCTAGCACACACATACCTCACGCAACTCTCTAAATAAGTCATTCCTCACACTATACAACACAGGTACACACTAACCCTCATGTAAGACAGCACACTCAAGAACGTTAGTCCTTTACATTCACCAACGATTTAATTGCACAGCACCTCTCCCTGCCATTAAGCACAAACTTTACACTAAACTATCTGCATCGTCAAGTCATACCATTCATCATAAACCAACCCATACCCTAATAATAATCTAACTCAGACATTTGTTAGAAGCTGCTCACCAATCTTAACATAATTCACACATGAGGAGTGAATACACACACAACATACCTTAAACTAACTTATAATCCACTTTACTTTCAAGACCCGAATCCTTTTGACAACCACCCTGCAAATACTCATCAAAGCAAAATGACCTCTCAAACTCTATTCAATTCAGCCAACAAACAGAACGGACAATATCGGAGGGGGGGCGCAGGGAAATGCTAATCCCCCCCCCCCCCCCAGTAGGGCACTCCCTTTTCTCCATCTCCAATTTAACAACCAATTTCCTTGCCATCGCCACACCTCTGAATCTTTCATAACCCACCCATATACAATTGAATACCAGAGAGACAATACAGGAACTCCGGTCTTACTCACCGCATAATCTAAACAATCGACATTGACAACATTCTAGTGTTACAGGGCACCGCTTACTAGGGGTCGGTGTCATATCCCAGTACTGTTGTGTATTCCTTCACACACCCTACACCAGCGAGGGAACACCATACTATCTATCACTCAGCATAAAGCTTCGCCTATTAACTAAATCATAAAATAAATCGCCTGTTGCCAAATAAACAAATAACCTAAATACAGATTTATTCTTCATTTACTCACCACTACAATTCTCTCCTATATAATTGTTTCATGTATAATGATGATCCAACATCCTTCAACAACTACCTAAACACACAACTTGTTCTTTTACACCCAAATCAGTCCTCGTCACCCCTCGAGACGCACTCTTTGACCAAATACCAGCATATACCTTCCCTCAGGGACCTCAGTGAAGGTTCTTCCGAAGTATGAGAGGTGGTGAGCGAGTGTGCGGGCTGTGGGTCTCCCTTACCTTATATAGGTATATTCGGTCTCCTCCAAATCATTGGAACTAATAGCACTTATAACGTTTTTAAAACCTTCCAAAGCACTTAGTCGGTTATTTGAGTCTGTTTCTTGAATCATTTCACAGTATCTTTCATCTATAGCGTGGCAGATTTACCATTCTTCAACTTTTTTACTCTACATATCTCCTCCTTACTAATAACTCATCCCCAAAACCTATTCCTTAATTGCAACATCAACACACACATTCCTTCATCTCTTCATTATGTAATAAATTGTGCCGATTTTCGAAGTGTTCTTTCCAACTCCCCTCACATCCATTGGGGGTTCATAGTTCAAAGCACCATCCTATTCATTATCTAGAAATTTCTTATTCTCGATGTCTGTACTTTCAACCTTCTTCAGAAGAGTTCCTATTCCTTGTAAGTCCCATTATAATCCTTAACAACTAGTTCAATTAACCCACCTATGTATTCTCATCGATAGGGCAGCTTATTAGTGAGTTCTTTTTCACTATCTTATATAATTCCAAAGCATCTTTCTTTTGAGTCTTCATCTTTGCTTTAGTACTTAAAACACAAGCTCTCTTTTTACTTTACCGTTTTATCACCTTTCATTCCACCATGGGTCATGTTGAACGATTCTTACTTCTACTTTAGCAATCATAGGTCGCTCTTTGCACTACAAACAATTGCTTTCTTCATTTGCCCCAGGATTTGTGTCAGTGTCGACTTGTTGCGGATTCAGTCCGTAGCTAGCGAGGGGTCGTGTACGATGGACTTATCTTATTGTCTTGCTCAATTATCTTGTCGTAGGGCGTGTAATGTTGGCGGTACGGTGTGCGTTTCGTATACCTTCTCTCCAATCCAAGCCGACCACTACCCTTATTTTCATGAGCAACAAGACGATAGAGGTGATGGCCGATAATTCCTCCTAACCTCACTGATTTAACATCCACCTATATTTCAACGTCATTTTCAGCAAAGGGGGGGGCACTAAATCTCAGACTTTTCAATTCGATACCATTCTCACTGACGGAGCACTGTGTGATAGGGGGGGGGTATATGGATAGCTGTGTGTGTTTGAGAGAAGGTGATTACTTACACCATACTCTTCTCACAGAAATAATCACTTCCTACAATTCTCATTTTCTCTCCCGCACCCAAAACCTTTATACCATCCTTTTTTTATCACCTATCCACCATTCAGGTCCCAAAACTTCAATCTGAGCTCCTACTTCACCATCCCAGAATATCATCTCATGATTTCCACAAAAAATGTACTCTCTTCCACAGTTTCACTCAGATGGACGATACGTCACAACCACATATTAGACTTTTTCAAACTTAATTTAACCATATAGAATTCTAAAGGAGCTCAACAAGTCAACAGCCATGGCTTTGTATCCACAGGTCTCATACAAAATTGCAACTCTTCTTTTCTCTCATATCATCTTTCACCAGCAAACCACATTCACATAACCACTGGGCAAGTTGTCAGACGTGTAGTGTCACCTTTGTTTCAGTAACAGCGACAAATCACTTGCCCCTTTCATGAAATCACAGATCCATACTCATCTTCATCGTCATTGTACCTATAAATCATGTTATTATGAACTGACTATTACTCATGTCCCATCACAACTAGCAATGCAAATTAGAGTGGCCGACGAAGAAATGATACGTCGTTTACATCTTAAAATAAATTTGATAATTATTAAATTATAAAAACTAAATATAAGAGGAATAGAACGAACTGTCTAATATAATAATAATAATAAAATAATAATATATATAATAATAATTAATCTAAAATAAACATAATAAATAATAATGAATGAATAATAAATAAGACTGAAAGGAAGGGAGCATAAGGAGGATGGTTACAACCAACACGACGAGTCTGACTGGGATATGCTCTTAGAGAAGCACGGAAGAAGAAAATTACCAACAATTGTGGGAGAAGCCAAAAGAAAAAGACAAAAAGACAAAGAGAAAAAAAGGAAAGAAAAGAAGGTAAAAAAATAAAATCAACGACTTGGTTGGGGGGGAAGAGGAAAGGAATTTGATGGCGAAAACGCATATCGACACTCTTGTGTGTTTTAAACTCTATGAAGAAAATCAAGGAAGTTTTTTAATTTTTTTTTTCTAATGGTGGTCTATTTAGTTTAACAGATTTACATTGATTGATTTACTTCATTATCTATCAAAAATGTTTGATAAACAAAAAATTAGTAGTGCAAACAGTCACATAAAAAAATATTCTAATCTACTAACGGGGGATTTTATGAGGTGTACAATCAAAGCTCTTAAAATACCATGCCTTCTCTGTGCTGAAAAATTACTCAATTATAAAAAAATTTAGTGTTAATTCATACCTAGTTAATTTCACAATACAGGAAAATAAAATGGTAGCATGAGTAACTTTTTCAGTGTACATTTAACATATGAAAACTCTACTGAATGATAAGAACGTCTTATCTCCCATGAGTAAGAATGAATAATACATAATAATACATACATAAAATACTCCTCCAATATATAATAATAATAACTGATAATAACTAATTTATAATAATAACAATAATAAGAAACGAGGTGAGCGAGAAGTTTGTGCCTCTTCCAGTCTGACTTTGGGGTGAGCTTGATTTCATAGTTGAAAAGAAGGAACTCCCCCTCGAAATAATGCATATTTCACAACCAGAAGTAAGATCTTAGATAAAAATGGGCTATAAATGGTAGGCTATAATCGTCTCTTCTTCACTGAGAAAAACGTGAACATGGGACTGGGTGAGAGTTTAATTCTTGGTGGTCCAACAAACCAGTCTACTACTGAGTTATAAACATGAAACAAATGAGGAGAATGAAGAATGTTCGTTCAAGAGAATTCTTAGTACAGCCTCACTTTGTAGTCCTAAACAGATCTCACGACGGCTTCATTACTCGAATATGAGCGAGGGGGAGTACTACTACTGGGGGACAATAAGTCGACAATTTAGCAAGTGGTGTTCTGTGTCGGCATTTGTTTGTGAGGGATATCTTTGACAGTAAAGGGAAGGAGCCTTATGAAATTTGTCATGTTCCTGAAGGGGTGGGTGGATGCCTAGAGCGAAGAACGGACAGAAGTCTTTGGTTTGACGAACATCCAGGCTGTTCTGTGAGAGATTATTTTAGGGGATTCGCGGTTGAGAGGAGCAGTGTGGGGATGGGGTGGAGTATTAGAGAATGCGCCCTGTTTTGGGGTAATGGGGGGGTGTGGAGAATGTTTTATAACTAGACGTGTCTGGGGGAGGGGGGAAAGCGTTCTGTATACGTTAGAATAATACGTATCGGTGCCAAGAGTTGCTGTAATGTTTGATGGTGGGGGTGTTCGTCTGAGTGTGTTTTACTGTAAAATTGGCAGAGTATCATGTCGAGATGGGCCTCTATTGAAAGGATTTTGGTTTCTGTTTGTAAGATGATGGATGGTGAGTTAAAGTGGCAGAAACCTCTGGTATGGGGGGTATGCTCTTCGCCTTCACAAACCGGGGGGAGGATGGGTGAGCTGGGGGTCAAGCAAATTGGATGTGGTCCATTCTCTAAGAGTAAACCTCTGTTGATAGATATGAATGTTCGTACAGATAATGGAAAAACTATTGCCTCAATTTTTGCCTGAAATGTTTACAAGTAAAATAATAAATTGATAAACACTTGCCTCTCGCTTCTAAAAGTGCTTTATCATATAGGTGTTTGACACTAGAAAAATCGAATGCTCAGAGATGTATCTGGATGCTCTGCATGAGATAGGGGGTGCTATATATAATATGGGTGAATATTATATATATATAGGGGGTATATATATAAATATATATATATATTATTAATTATATATATATATATTAGGGGGTAGAGTGATAATAGTAATAAAAACAATAATAATCAATAATAATAATAATAATAAAATTAAAAAAAAAAAAAAAAAACACAAAGATAAAGACATCACCCACAGAGCAGGCTATAGTAGTATAGTCATTACTAAATGAGTTAGAAAGAAGTGGAGAAATATAATATATCCACTATTAGCGATCCTCTGTCTGCATATATATACCCCCCGGAGTAGTATTTAAAATAAATATTTATATATATATATATATATTATATTATATATATATATTATGTATATTATAAATACTATATATAGGTAGGGGTTATATATATTACTATTATAGGGTATTATATTATATATTTATTTATATATAGTATACATATATATAATCCGTTATATATATATATATATATATATAATATATATATAATTATATATATAATACTATATATATATACTTAATATATATATATATATATATATTATAGGTGGGTAATATTATAGTAGTGAGTGAGGTAGGAGGGGCACTTAAGCAGAAGTTTGTAAACAAGAACATCTAATTCAAATTAACCAAGAACATCTAATTCACATTCGTTTGTTAACCACGAAGGATGTTTTAATAGGAGTGAAATATTAACATTCGCTTGTGTAATTCCCGTCATTTTAATTGGTGAGTTCATGTTTATTTAATATATATATACCCTATAGCTGTCTCTGTTCGGCGCTAATTTATTAGCGACTTTGCGAGTGGAATGTCAAAATTTTAGAGCTATTTTCTTCTCATAAACTTTCAAGATAAAGAGTGACATAATCGATCTCTGCTCAAATTTTCAGTTTTTTTCTCACTCGTTTATACTATTTATATATATATTTATTGAGTTGTTCAATTAACTTTCATACGGGTAATATGCATGTTTCGTGCATTCTTATTATTAAAGTTTATTATACATCTTCAATTGATGTTTACCGCTATTTTCTGCTACTTAGTGTTCCTTTGTGGGTCACACATACAAAATATTTCTTTTTGTCCTAATTACGCGCGCTGCCGTACCAAATTGACCTATAGTGGTCACAAAAGCAACATACATTTTATGTTCTTTAATATTTAGAGGGTATTTATTATTTTTTAGTTTTATTAATAAGTGTTGTCGCTATCTGGCATTATACGACTGTATGTGGTCATATATCCACTTTTTTCCACATATCGGCTTACGTTTTACGAATATTAAAGGCATAGTGTTAGCGTATCAAATTAGATAGATTTTATTTGGTATAGAGGTGATCTAGATCAAATAGTATACTGATGACTTTCAGCGTATTGGGGTCGAAGTAGAAGCTTTATGGTATATATATACTATACATATGTATCGGGGAGTACTTGGAGGTGTACGGGCACTAATAGTGTAAGCTATGTGAAACAGGTGAGGTTTGATTTTAGAGACATTTTGTGAGTGATTCAGTTTCCTTGAGGCTCTAGTTTAATTAATCTTATTTCTCTTTGTTTCTAGATTTGTTCTTATATTTGAAATTATTGTCATTAATTAAATGTGTAATAATAATAATTTTATGCTTGAGGGATATATCTATAATAAAAATATGAGCTATATCAGTCTAGTGATTATTATTATTAGTAATTTTTTTAGTGGGATTATGTTTGGATGGAGCATAATATATTTCTAATATTTTGAATATATTTACTGTGGATTGTAAAGTGACAGTGTCAAAAAAATAATTCTAGGTAAATTTATTGAGTGTGTAATAGCATTCAATGAATGTTAATTTTTGTATCTGAGGAGTTAACTCTATGGCAGCTTTTGAAAGCGAACCTCATAACACGAGCTTAATGTTATCGGCTGGCCAACCTACTCTTTTGCTAAGGTTATACGGTAAGTCGATTTGCGCAACCTACATGATTTAGGACAAAGATACGTAAAAGTCAGGCCTAGTGAAGATAGAGATGAGAGAGAGGACGGAGTTACGAGAGGAAGATTTATGAAAGAAGTGAGAGGTTGGGAGGTTTGTGAAACAATGGAATGAAGCCAAGGATGGATGAATCGAGAGCAGAGTTGATGTAAATGTTTATTTACGGCTACAGAATGTTAGGGAATGAAAAGAGGAAGGGGGAAT
This sequence comes from Trachelipus rathkii, assembly GCA_015478945.1. Taxonomy (NCBI): domain Eukaryota; kingdom Metazoa; phylum Arthropoda; class Malacostraca; order Isopoda; family Trachelipodidae; genus Trachelipus; species Trachelipus rathkii. The sequence continues at coordinate 26,290 of JABUQX010115011.1, forward strand.
GTTCGGGGTAATGGGATGTAGGAAGGAGGGTGTGATGTATGGTAAGAGGGAATGGCATGGGTGCTAAGAGTAGAGAAGTGCAGAGCACGCATTGGGTGGGATGCAAAGAAGGAAGATGAAGGGTTTGGGGATGAGGCGATGGGTAGAGTGGAGATGGGGAGGTAGGTGAAGGAGAGAGAGAGAGAGAGAGGAGAATTTGAAAGGAGAAGTTGAGACGATAGGGTAGAGGATGGGAAGAAAATATGATCGATTATTGGTAAATAGATTGTAGGAAGTGAGCAAATTTATGGATTGGAGTGAGAAGAAGAGAGAGAAGAAGAAGGTAGCATGTGTAAGTAGTATGGTGGAGAAGAGAAACTGAAAGGTTTGTAATTAGAATGTTTGTGAGTTCTAGTAGGGAAAGGGTATAGAGCGTGCTAAGAGATATATATTTGTAGTGATGGAATGGGAATGAAAAAGAGATTGAGTCACGTTAAGAATGTGTAAGGGAGAAAGAAGAATAAGTTTTTGGTCAATGATGAGAAGGAAGGGCGCATAATAGAGTGATGCGGGGTTTTGGTGAGAGAGCAATGTATGTAGGCTGGATGTCAAGTACTAAACTACATTGGACGCAGATAAAACATGAGCGGAGGTCCGTCATTGTTTTGTGGAAGCGCTAAGTGATTTATTATGACTGCGAAACCCCTCATTAAGGGATGGTAAGGGGGGGAAGAGCTTACTTTGATTACGTCCTGTCTACCATTTCTCTGACGTATGTGCCACTCAAAATAAAGGCATTTTGAGTTAGATCTGAAAAACTTTTACCGAGGAATTTGTCTAAAGTGACTGCCCAAAAATTTCTGAAGATGTAAAATTCAATTAGTGTTATCAAAGTTGTTCTTCCAAGTAAACTATAAGGAAATTGATAACTATTCAATTTACTTTGTTGTTTATCATTGGTGGGCATAGAATTATCATTTATTAGATTTGTTCTTGTTACATTATTGAATATGAAATTCGGGACTTCATACAATTTCAGTTTACTCAATCTAGCTGACGTTTTTCTTCATTGCAATTATTTTCAGACGTTTTGATGGAGATCGGTTTATTAAAAAGTACCGTGTTTATTTTATATACATTTCGTAGAAATGGATTGCATGGCCACCCCGCACGCCCTCTCCAGATTTGTTGCTATTTTGGAAGCTCGTAATTGATTTTCAAGCGATACTATAACATTCTGGTGAGGTTAACGCGAGATGACCTGGAACAACACAGCAATATTCTGAGCTTAATTTTAAGATACGAAATAAATACGAATGGGATAAATTATAGTGCACATATGTTGGTCTTTCAGGTAAGAATGTGCTGTAAAGGTTGATAAAGGTTTCATATAGAGAGAATAGTTTTAGAATGAGAGGTTAAAAAAGTCAGAGCAAAATTCTAGAAAGACTAGGAAACTGAAACAACATTTAGAATTTATGGAATACCTTACTGACTGCATTGACCCGAGGAGACTCACTGATTATGTATATTTAGACTTTACAAAGCTTTTATTAAGTTCCCCAAATACGCGATGATCGAAGAAGTTGAGTTACAATGTGTTAGGTGAGGATTAAAGAGTGGGTTGCGAATAGAACAACGGTGTGTACAATAAAAGGCAAAACGTCATCTGACCGGACATGAGTGAGAGTGATGTCCACCAGGGTTCAGTGCTGGGGCCGTCTATTGTTTCTCCCCCATAATATAACATGATTTGGACAGGTATCTAAATGCAAAGAGGTTTCTAAGTTTCAGATGTACCAAAAGTGGCCAACACGTTAGGATACGTTGAAGGATGTATAAAGGATTCAAATGCAATATTGATACAAACTCTGTGGGTGGAGCCCGCCAATAATTGTCAAATGAAATTTTAATAGTCAAAAAGTGTAAGGTTCTCCCCTAGGTTTACTCAAATTAAAGTCTTTAACTATGACTATGAATGGGGATGCTTGAGTTCTGTGGACAAGAAAGATTTAGGTGTGATTATAACAGTAATTAGCAACTTGAAAGTAGCTAATCAGTGTTTGAAGCTACGAAATAAGCTAATAAAATGTTTGGGCATAATAATTCGCATGTTGTTACAGAGCAGGAAATTATAAGTAAGACTGTATAATCTAGTTAGGCAGTAATAGAGTCATATGTCGCAGCAGTTTGGGCCGTATTTCAAAGCAAGCACTTGATAGGCTAGATGCGAGTCACGTAGGGCACAGGATGATTCTGGTTGAGTAGAGCTATGAGGAGAGGTGAAGGCAGTTTAGGGAATGTTTCCTGTAGAACAAGCGTTTCTAGAGGGTGACATGATACAAGTCTACAAAAATATTTAATCATTGCATAACATACAGAGACATAAATTTTTAAAGTGAGCATGGAAGGTGACAGAGGCATAATAGAAATTTCATAAGAAAGCTGCATCTTGAATTCTAAGAGATGCTTCTGTATTAGGGTTGTTAATATTTTGAATGGTTGGCCACAGGACGGTTGTTGAGTGTGACTCGATTGCACCATTTAAGAAAGGGTTGGATAGGTATACTGATGGGTTGGGTTCACTATAATATATTTGAGAGCAGATATCGTAGGTTTTTAGTTACATATTTATTAATGTTATAATGCATTGATGGATGGTTTGGCGTATCATATATTCGTATATATACCTTACTACTAGATATATTATCTATATATATATATATTATATATATACATATATATATAATATACTACTATCTATAGTATATTATATATTATATAATATTCATTATTTTTGACTAAGCAAATTGGTGATTTTAGTTTACTGTAATTTGACAAGCCCTAGGTGCTTTGTAGATTTGCTTGAGCTGTTTGGTTATGTGGTTGACTGAGGACGTCTTCGACAGGTCCTATGTGGCTGTCTATATACTGTTTATATTCTTTATGTCTTGACGTTTGCCCATAACCCTCGATTGTAGGTTCCGGAAATAAATAAAATAAAGCTTCAATCAATTATATTATATACAAAAAAACAAAAACATCTAACGGTAAATAGGCTTCAAATCCAATATGCAAATTGGAGCTTACACTATTTTCCAGGCTCATTTAAATTTTTTTTACGTTATCATTTTTGTACGGATCATTTCAACATTCCTCATATAAGTTTCATTGAAATCGGGCTGATGTCGCTCTAATGATAATTTCCGTCATAATAATAGTTATAAAGCTACAAACGGAAGGGAAATTTTTTTTCGCCGCTTGCTAGATTTATTATTTGAATTGGCTGCAACTGTCTGAAAATATGCGAAACTAGTAGCGGTCTCGTGCGATATATATCCCTAAATAATAGGTTAAACGCTAGCCTACAAGAATACGAGATCTCTTTTTACATCGATAATGAAGGAAGTGTATATTATTTGTTGTTATCTCGCCATGTTTATAGGTTATTTCTCTTAGTGGAAGATTTTCTTCATTTGCTATCATTACAAGAATTGGTCTCTGTCTGAAGGGAAGAGAGCAAGTGGTGTCACAAACAGATTTTCAAACTCTTAACCATCAGAGTTCTTCCAAAGAAAAAAATACATTTCTGGCTAACCGCTGCACAACCGACTCACTCCGCCACACGTGAACAAAATCATCAAGATGATTTAAATCAACTGACAATTACTGATGGAAGAAAGTTATGCAAGAATTACATTCAATCCGATATTGGGACTCTTTTGTTTTTAAATGACTAATTAAAAATTCAATATCAAATGATAATATACTTTCATTTATGACTATTAAATTTATTTATTTTCAATTCCATTTTAATAAGAAATAAATAAAATTAGAGCACTTGGAACTATTGAATCAGTCTTAAACATTTTTAAAACATTTAATAATACAGATATTAAAGAGAGTAATTGTTATAACATAATTATGTACTAAACTTATTATTATAATAATATTAAATTAATTATTAATTATAATAAAAAAAAATAATTAAAAACGCAATTTGTTCCTAAAAAATCAAAATAATCAAAAATCAAAAATAAAAAATCAAAAATTGATTTTTTTAAAAAAAAATCAAAAAAATCACCATGATTAGAGTAATAATGGAGAAGTTGATTTTGGCTTACTATACTTTAAAGGTTAAATGAGTTCCTGTTTGGGTAATTAATAGATCCAGAAAAGGTCTTTTTTATAAGAATTAGACATTAAAAATATAATAAGAAAGCCGATTACCTTCTAGAAGTCAGTTCAAGCCCATAATAAATAATAAATAAACTCAGACTTTTTATTTAGACTGTCCAGTCACCCAAAAAAATTAATATTTAAAAGCCTCTGGCCCCTCTAGAATGTCCCCAGTCAACCCATAATAAAATAATATACTTAAGAAGCCGCATGGGCCTATCTAGACTGTCCAGTCACCATAATATAATAATTGAAATATAGCGCATTGACCTTAAGAATGTACTTATAAACAGATAATACTTAAGAAGCGATGGTCCTATTTAGACTGTCATAGACAATAAAAATACTAATTCGGAAGCCGCATTGGGCACCTCTAGAATGTCAGTCAACCCATAAAAAATTAGAATTAGAATAATTTTAATAATAATTAAATGTAATTAATGAATGGTAAATTATAATTCAAAGCCACATGAGCTACTAGCCTGTCCGGTTAACACAAGAATTAATAATTTAAGAATAATTTTAAAAGCGCATTGGACCTCTAAGAATGTCTCATTCAATATAATAACTAATTATAATAATAAATAATTCAGAAAGTCCGCATGGCTATCTAGAGTCCAGTCAATACGCCATAATAAATTGAAGCACATTAACCCTCTAGAATCCAGTCACCCATAATAATAGTGAAAAATACCTTAGAAGCCGCATGGTCCTATTAGACTGTCTCAGTCACTAATAAAAAATTAATATTAACGAAGCCGATTGCGCCTCTAGAATGTCCTCACCATTATAAGTATAAATAAGATCGATTACTTAAGAGCTGCCATGGCCTATCTAGACTGTCCAGTTCACAATTAATAATTAAGAGCGCATTGATCTTAGAATGTCACAGTCACTCATAATATACGAATAATGATTAAAGCCGCATGGTCCTTTTTAGACTGTTTCAGAATTCCAAATTGAAAATTAAAATTAAGTAAGCTTTAAGTGAGAGTCCCAGTCAACCCATATAAATAATAAATAAGATAATACTTAAGAAGCGATGGGCATCTAGAAATTCATCCTATTCTTATTTTCATCCAAAATTGAAATGTGAACGAATTTTGAAAATTGAAAAAATATATTAAAATTCATATATAGTTATTTAATTTTTTATTTATAAGCTTATGATGATTAAATATCCAAAAAATTTACATAATTCTCAAAACAACAAAAGTAAATTTTTGCTCTCTTTTATAAAATCAAGTAAAATGTTCTTCAAATCTTCGATTTTCTTTTTTTCGTGCCATCCTGTTTATATAATAATAATAATTCTATATAATAATAATAATAATAATAATAATAAAATAATAATGAATAAATCCAAAATAATACTAATAATATACATATATTTATTATGCTGTGGTCTTCCCAATACGAATGTATACTAGTAACTATTGTGATAGTTTGCCGATTATGTATGCGATAAGTAGGAATGCAACATTAAAAAAAAGTTTTCGATTCAGTCTGCCATCCCAACTTTTCTGCTAACAGAAGTTTGGAGGTGAATGTTAATTTGTATAATATGACCGTTTTTCTTTATCACATCATATGGCGAGCAATAGTCAGGGCAATTAAAACACGGATGTTTAGAGCACTTTGAAGTTGGAGAATGCATCTACAATTAGGTCCCAGAATACATATAGGGCCTAAAAGCCTGCTTACGAGATACGAGGGGCCGAGTATGGTAATGACAAATCCGAACAACCACCATATTCTATTGAGTTGCAGGTTACGAAGTGTTGCATCTTATAGAGGTAAATGATGGTCGCTACTGTAGGCTCGGCAAAAAAGACTAGTAACCTGGTCATGCATGGAGCCGCACCACATTCATCGTCACTCTAAGAACGCACATCCCTATTAAAACTCAACAGCTACAGAAAGGAATAATTGCTGATGCTGGTCCAATTTAGTGCGGAAAATTTTCAACAATAAAAGAAAAAAAATAAAAATAAAAAAATATATCTCAAACTAAACCGGGGTAAAATGAAAACTATTTGTTCAAGGTTATTTTTGATAGAAAAATGAAAAAAAAAAAAAAATAAAAATTATTGTTAAGAATATATAATTTTTCTTTTCATTATTTAAGGCAAAATGACTTCTAATTAAATTTTGCTTTTTTAACTAGAAAATACATTAGGTAATAGCGCACCGATGGAGAGCGGGGTCTCTCGCTTCCGGAACTCGGTAGATAATTCCCCCTCGCCCTCGCGGGAGGGCTCCGACTCCCGCTTTGGTATTGGGGCGGGGGGTTCTGTCGTCCCTCCCTACGGGTATGGAAACGTCCCGACCTGTTTCCCGTCGGGCTCGACCTAGAATTGCCTTGTAATACTTTACATAAATATAATTATAACTATATATAGATATATATATATATATATATCTATAGTATATATGAATATATAGATCTATTATATATATATATAGAATATATACTATTATATACTATTTACAAACCCGACCTCGCAAAAAAAACAGCCAATTTTTCATGTTCATTTTTTAATTTTATTTTTTTACATTTCCGAACAAAATTTTTACAAGGATTCCAAAATGGTATTTCTTTCCTGTACTTTTGTAGTTTTCCGAAGATATGAATTTTTTTTTTTTTTTTTTTTTTTTTTTTTTTTTTTTTAGTTCATCAAACTTTCCAGGTTCAGCATGTATTCCTTTTTCGGTAGCTGTAGTAGTTTTTGAGATATGGATTGTGGCTCTTCTAGAGGCTGGCCGACATTCAATATCGGGCTATCATTTTCCATGGCGACATGTGGATTTTTAGAACCCCATATTCGCACATTGCGCCTTCTCACCTTTCCTAAGATGTGGAAAGTAGCCTCGCCTATAAAACACTCTGCAGGTACTCAGTGTCATCATATATCCGTTGCAGCACGACCGGGGCGATCGTTTGGCTGTTAAGCTTGCAGAATTTTGATTTTTGATGCCTGTGTTGAATTTTTTGTACTGTGGATTGGGGAATACAGAGCTCACGAGACGCACGAAGTATAGTCGTGGAAGGACTTTGTGCGGATGCTCAACGCGCTTCCCGCAACAGTCTTTTCACTGATGGATGGTCCCCCCCATTTCGCTGACGGGACATCATACTACTAGTCAATTTAAGCTTCGTGTGCCACACAAACTGGAGATAGCGCGGATTTGGCAGCCCTAGGAATAGTTAGTCAAACTAGCAACCTTAAAAATTTCATAAACATTTAGAATTCATGGAGTATATTGCTGATGTTGTTGAGAAACAAGAGTCCATTAATTTATTTTATAAAGATTTCAATCGGTATAGCGTTTTATAAAGTTCCCCACAATGGGATGATGCAGAAATTATCACAATATGGTATAGTTGAAGATTCCAAACTGGATAAAATGAATGGTCGAGTAATTGAAGATAATGTGTAGTGCTTCATGGATATAAATCAACGTGGGAGCTTTCAAATGATGTTTCTCATGGTTCCGTGCTGTTCATAAGTCTTTTCTTAATCAACATAAATGATTTGGATGCGGTAATAAAAAGTAGGGATTCTAAGTTTGTTGATGACTAAATTGGCTATTTCTGTTTGGTATCTTGAAGGTTGCATTAAATTTCACAATGGGGTGGATAAAGTTATTTGAGCTGATAAGTTGCAAATGGATTTGTCAAAAGTCCAATGTACAAGTACTTACTTTACAAACCCCCAATGGGCTAACTAGTAACCAAGATACTTATCAGAGGCCCTGGGCACGAGTGCAACCAAACGCTTAGAATGTCATGACCGCATAGGAAGGTAGGCGATACTTTATGTCAGGAAAGGAGGAATACAGAATAAACACCATAGTATGGAGAAACAAAAAAAAAAAAAAAAAAAAAAAAAAAAAAAAAAAAAAAAAGGAAAGGAACCACAAAAAGGGGGAAAAACTAATTGGAGCATAATTAAAAAAAAAAAGGAAATAAAAAATATTAGACCAATCTATCAAAATTTCACTTCAAAAAATCTAATACGTTGACGTCTATTTCACAAAAGATATATAATATAATCGATATATTTTATATATAGTATATATTAATAATATAGTATATATATATTATATATATATATAGTATATATATTACATATATATATACTATCTATAGTGATGCGCAATGTATTTTTTTTTCGCATCCGCGAAAGATGCGGGCGATGTTTTGATTTTAATAATCCGGGATCTGATATATATAATATATATATATTATATCTATATATTATAATATTATTCTATATAAATTATATATATATATATATAATAATAGGTAATATATATATTTATATATAAGAACCGAGCGAGCCTTGTGAGAGCATCATAATAATCATGATATTAGGCTACTTGTCGATGGATTCGGAAGGTAAATGAACAGCTCGATAAGAAGAGGCGGTTTTGGTCTCTCTGTCAGCGATTTCGTAGCCAGGTGTACCTTGAAGGTGAGAGGAGTTCAAACTAGTATGGATTTGCTCCTAGCGAGTGGAGGTCAGCAAAAGTTTTTGAATAGCGATACTTACGTATTTTTTAGCGGGATGCGGAGCCCCCGGCAAATTTTATTCGGACTCCGGCTCCGGCTGTCGCATTTTAAATTAATCCAACCGATCCACCCGACTTCCGGCATTTTAAAATTACCAGGTTCTAACTCCGTCATTTTAAAATTGTTCGGCTCCAGCTCCGGCTCCGGCTCCTAGTTATGATTCCTTCTCCATTTTAACTATGTAAATCATTAATTCTCTGTTACAAAATTTTTATGGATGATAAATGAATGTTTGTTTTATTGACATCCAGGCAGGCCAACAAAGGGGTACAATGATACAGCCCGAGAAAGCAGCCAATGAAGCAGTACAAGGAATTAGTCAAGGAAAATGAATCATGGAATTTCTTGGAAGCAACAAAAAACTGTCCAAAGAAGCATCACAATGACGAATGAAAAACAAGGAGTTCAAAGAAGCAAATCGAAGAGACAGATCAAAAAAGTAGTTCAAGGAAGCAGCACAAATCAACAGTTTAAAATAACAACCCAAGGAAGCTGTCAAAAGTAACAGCTCAACTAAGTAAACAGTTAAAACTACGTCTTCGAATGAAGAAACAAGGAAGTATCCTAAAGAAGCAGCCAAGTAAACTACCCAGCAAGCACCTTAAAGAGTGATACAATTAGAAGAGCACTTTGATAAGCCCAATAAACAGCGAATACCGAAGCGCAATGATCATAGAATATCTCAATGATCATTCAAGAGCAGATACGGAACAAAGGAGAAAAATCTAAAAAGGCATCAAAGAATTTCAAATAGAATAATTTTCAATGTATGTGAATTAAATTGCAAATATTTTAATTTTAATGAATATACTTGTTTATTATAATAAAAATTCATTATTAATTAGATCTCTCAATTCGATTTAATTAGATGGCTAAGTAAGATGTACCTCTAAAGCGCAACCAATAACATTGAAATCAAAGGTCTTGTCTAATTGTTTGTTTGACTTCTTTCAAAATAATTTGGGGAGGTAAATTAAAACACAGTAATTTATTATTATATATGACTTGTATATATATAATAGGTATAGATTTATTATAGTATATATTTATATATATATATATAGTATAATTATATAATATATATATTTATATTATATATATTATTATTATATTTATTATTTTATATATTTATAATTGTTATTAGGTTTTTAGAACATAAGAATTTTAATTGGGTAAGTTAAAGAAATGCTTGTCTTTCTCCTTGATTTGATATACACCGCGTGTTGAGAGAGGAAATATACCCGATGCTTGTACACTGAGCATCGCCCGCACCGATTATATGTTTTTTCAGACTCATATAAATACAATTGCGATTATACATATATTTAATCATCTCAAATTAGACGAGGGTTAGGACGGCTGGACACTGGTTATGTCGCTTGAAGGCTCGTTTGCTTTTAAAACTGTTCTTGAACCCAAATTTTTGGGTGGGGGATAGCTCGTGGTAAAGGATCGGGTTAATGTTCAATGTCCGAACACGGTGGTTCTCCCGGAGATAGGGTAGTAATTCTTTACCTTCCATTAATTGTTCTTTCTTTGTTTAAGACCTTATATCATAAAATTGCGATTATGCAATATTTAATATATGATATATAGATATATTATACTATATAATTATATAGTATAAGTATATATAGTATATATATATATTATATACGTAGATATATAGTACTTCCGGATTAGTATATATAGTTATAATAATATATGAGCTAAGTTTTCACAGGATACACTCAAGAAAAAATAATAATAAAAAAAAAAAATAAAAAAAAAAAAAAAACTGGGTGTAAAGAAATTTCCCATTAAAATGTTCCGATTGAATGAAAGTAATTAGGCATATTAGTAAACCAACAGAATTGGTTACCAGTCTAAATTTATAAGAAAATATCTTATACTTTTGCAGTATTTGTTCTATCAGAATGGATATACGAACAATATTAATTATCGTAAATAATTAGTATCTTAATTACCGAGAGGTTCCCCCCCCTCTTAAAAGAGAATGACTCTGTCACGAGTGAGTTGCAAAAAAGCATTTTGCTGATGTAAGGCAACTTAGATATTGTGAAATATCTACACCTATGTTGTCTGTGTTGTCCGTTGGTCCAATACTCAACTTTTCATAAGGAGAATCACTGGAGAAACAAACAGAAAAGATTATCTTGTACTATGGATCGCTTTTTCTACAGAAACATATTACCTTTAACAGTTTTCTCACTGATTAAATAATTTTTCGCCTTCCTGTGGCTAGGACCTTGTATGAGGCAAATTTGTAGACGGAAGAATCTCCTTGCCATCTTTGTTTTTCCTAACGAATTCTAAATCTCTTGCTCTAAATGCCACAGGTATAGATTGATCAAGCAGATAATGTTTCAGTCAAAATAATAGATTCTATGTCCGTTTCCTTGCCGAGGATAACTTGAAGCCATGTCCTACTTATCTAGGACTACGCTTTTTTTTCCAATAACAAGCTTTCTACTGGCTTCCTGAAGACTATTATCTTCAAGGTGAACAAATTGAGTAGGGTTAGCTTAAAAGAATGTCTTTCCCAAAGTCAATAGGTTTAATTTGTGTAACAAAATAGAGCCTCACTGCAAATTCTTGTAGAGGGGAGTCAACAAATAAGAATAAAGATGTAGACCATTAATGTCCTGCAAGCAAGAAAAGCACTAACCGACGGTCACATTCTGCTTGTCGATGCCTTCCACTCTCCTGAATAATGACTTTTGTGGTAATTATAAATTGCACTTTTAAAGCAGCAACTGGCTTCAACGTAACAGGTCTCAATACATTGCTGCAAAGTCCACAGAGAATATTTGACAGATAATCAAGACAAATGGACTGAGACATTCCTGAAATACATATTATAAATATTATATTAATATATATATATATATTATATATATATATATAATATATATATTCTATATATATATTATAATACTATTATATAATAGAATAATATAATATATTATATATATATATAATAGTATATAATATAATAGTATATCTAAATATATATATTATAATATATATAATATATATATTATACTTATATATATCACTGCCCGCGTCGTAAAAAATATTGGTAGTTGCATTTGCATTTTACACGCACACACACACCAATATATATTATATATATATATAAAATATATATATATATAATGTATATATATAATATATATATAGTATATATATATAATAGTATATATATACTATTATGATATATTTATATATATAATATATGATATATTTATATATATATATGACTTATAGTTTTAATATATATATAGTAATATATATAGTATAGTATATAGCTTATATATATATTATATAGTTATAATATCACAAATTGTGTGTGTGCGAGTGAGTGCGTGTGTGTTCAAAAAGAAGAGCATTCATGCCGTTTAAAGATTAATTAGAAAAATTAAAAAATTTACAAATTATTTATAAAAGATTATGTTTAACTAACTTAAAATTTTATTTAAACGAAGGAAAAAGTAAATAAAACTTTTTGATGAGCATTACTCAATCACTTTATTAATTAAAATCTTGTTTGCCCATAATAAAGTCTTCTAGATGAAAGCATTGCTAAGGGGAAAGTCTTTCTTGCCATGGTGTCTAAGAAAGGTTTTTTAACTCTTTTTAATAGAAACAGCGCTCTGCTTTGGGACGTGTCATCGAATGTTATAATACTTTCTAATAAGTTTCACACTTTTACTAAAAGTGCTTCCAAGTGATTTTCGTAATGTGAATCGAAATTAAGCTATGCTGCCGAACATGAACTTCTAGCTATAATATTATTAGATAGTTCTGTTTTAAGTTTTTATGTCATGAAAGTACACTTTACAGGGTTCATTTACATTTTTCTCAGGAAATAGGGAATCATACTGAGGAAACATTTCGGCAGAAATAACGTGGCAGACATTAATGTCCTGAGATATAAAAATTTCTTTTCTGACATAATTTGAGAGATGATTGAAGTAGAGGGATTGGCATGCTGTGTGTAAAAGGAGTGGTTTGAAAGTAACGTAGATAAGAGCAGATAATGGTGTGAGTGAAGAAGTCCTCGTGCGAGGTTATGTAGGATGTGAGCAACTGGAACAGGTGTTAGTTAAATATTTATGGAATATGTTGGATGAAAAGGAGACGGATGATGCAGAGTTTTTACTAAGAGTAGAGTAGATGTAAAAGGATAAAAGATTGAGTGCGCTATGGTTTGCATGAGGGTATGTTGTTAATGTGTTAATGTATAGTAAGTGAAACTATGGTCTGAATAAAGGTTAGGATCTAAAGAAAGTGTGATGGACATGATCTCAGGGTGTGTAGTGTGGGAGCGAATTGTATAAAATGAGGAAATGATCGTTTAGGGGTTGTGTGGGTGAAGAAAGGAGGAAATGAGAAAAATAAACGAGAGTAATTGAGATGGTTTGGTCATGTGAAGCTGGATATAGTCCCGGTTGGTTTAAAGGGTGTTGTGGAGTGTGTTGGTGAAAAAGTGGATTGAGTCAGTAAAGGAATGCTGAAGGAGAGATGTAGTTTGGCAGAGGCGAAAAAAGGTGCATAATAGGAGTGTAATGGGGTTTTGTAAGGAGGTTGGTTCTGGTTTGTTCAGGGATGAACCACATTGCGAGATGCACAGTGAGGTACGTCCGCGTCCCTTGAAGCCTACGGTGGATTTCTGACTGCGAGGGTTCTCACTTAATAGGTATAATAGGGGGCGGTAAGGCTGGGCTTTGTTTTCGACTTACGTCATATTCCTTCTACTACTTTTCTGTTCGGTGTGTGTTACACCCTTTGACAACATCTTTTAAGGATAAATATATAATATATAATGAATAAATAAATATATAATAATAATAAATATAATAATAAAATACTAATAAAAATAATAATAATACTAAAATAAAATAATAATAAATATGATATATTATATATATATTATATAATATAATATATAATATATATAGTATTATATAATATATTTATATTATTATATATTAATATATATTATTTATATTATTTATATATATATATTATATTATATAATATATATATATATATATATAATATTAGTATTTATATAGTATTATAATTACTATAATCCTAATATAATATATATTAATATTATATATATATAGTAATATATATCAGTGGCGGCTGGTGAACCGAAAACATGGAGGCCTCAATATATATTATATAGTATGTATTTTATAGTATATTATATATATATATATAATAATAAATAATATGAATATTAATATATATAGTAATATAGTATTAACATGAAAGCTCTTCTCTTATTGTCTGCTGTTCAACGCGGAGGTAATATTAATTATAAGATTTCGTAATTTTACTATAATACATATATGTCTTCTTGACTGTAACACCATTAATTAGTTAAAGACTTTTAATATAATTTATACAGCTTGTCTATCTCCATATCAATAATTAAATTTTTCATAAAGCTAATAACATGAAAACGGGAAACACAAATACGTATTTATCTTAACAAAAATAACCAGGTTATCAAGTACTCACGCTCAATTGATTACGACATTATTCAAACCTAAACTTGGAAAATTAAACACATAACTGAAAACCACTAATGCTTGATAAAATTGCAAAACAATAAAGAGCAGGATACTCGTACCCACGAGATTACCACCCTACATAATTAAAACGGAGAAATTTCTCTTAGACCGATTCTATAGTTTTCTAACGCATATCTTCCCCGTCTGGCACTTACAACTTTGGTTCAGAGTAAATACTACTCTCCTTTTAATACTGCACTGTGCGTGATCAAAAACTTGCAACATTATATTTTCGTAGTTTCCAAATTCAGACATATACAAAGACAGTATGCTTTCTTAAATGTTATTAAACACAGTTCATCATGAGGAGGAGGCTCTACTTGCAGTTTGAGTTAAACCAAGACTGATTGACAGGGTGATCCAAATATCTATCTATCTAACTTAAATTTTACGTGTTAAAAGCACCCCGCATGTCCCCAATCTGGGACTTTTCCTTCGCTCTTACACCTTGGCAATCCGGTTTCAATATAGTAAATCTTCTTCTCTTCTCGTCTCTCTCCTCTCTCTCTCGTCTCTTCTCTCGTCTCTCTCTCTCTCTCTCCTCTAAAATATATTTATATATCTTATAATTATATATATGTTATTATATTATATAGTTATATAATATATAGTTATACCTTATATCTTATATATGTATATATATTATAATCTTTATATGTCTATATTATATATATTATATAAGTTTTTATTAATTTAAAAAAAAATATTTTCTTTATTTCTTCACAATTTTTGTCTACTAATTGACTGTGGACTACTTGTGCGTGCTCGAGAGAGGAGCTTTGTGGAAAAATCCTCACAATAACAAATTAAGAATAAGGTTTCTTTTACGGTGATGCCATGAAAATTTTTGAAAGCATATAATTATGCTTTTCGTTGGAGGCACAATCGCAATAACCTCAGTCAATGATCTTATGAAATATTATGTTTCGCAAGAGATAAAATGATCTTAATGTAAAATTATCGTTTGTATAACATTTAAACATTTTTAATAGTAATAAGATGTATTTTGATTATTTCTTACATTAGTTGCTTTATTTTTTTTTAGGGAGGCCGGCCTCCTGTGCTTCCCCCGTAAACCGCGGACTGAAATATATATATATATATGATATTATATATATTAAATATATATATATATATATAATGTAATATACTATCATATATATATATACTAATATATATATATATAGTATATCTATTTCAGCGAAGAATTTTATTCTAAATGAGTGAATACTATTGAAATTGACTTCATGCAAGACATTATACAATAAAAATTTAAAG
>JABUQX010115012.1:0-15000 GCA_015478945.1 Trachelipus rathkii
TGTTATATATAGTATATATATAGCATATAAGTATAATAACTATTAGTATATAATTATATATGATATAGACGCGGGTATACGTACATAATATAGGTATATACTTATATATAATATATAATAAATATATTATATTATATATATATATAATATGTATATTAATATACTATATATATAATATATATATATAACTATATTTATATTGTCATATATATATATACGTATATTATATATATATATATATAATATATATATATATATATATATATATATATTATATATATAAATGATAGTATATAACAATCATATATAGTATTCCTAGTAATCAACTATACGGAACGTATGCAAGCATTTGTATTAATTGGATGAATAATAGCACGAGGTAATGAAGCTCTCCTTCAAATGGCATGTTTTTTTTTTTTTTTTTTGTTTTAAATTAATAAAGGTATAAGGACGGACCTGTATGTGTTTTTCGACAGGAGTTTTATATTATAGAACATCCCTCGTTATTTTTACTTTATGATGTTTATGTAAAATCAAAAATAATAATAAGTTTTCATAACATTTACAGTTATCCAAAGGAAATCTTGAAATTTAAGAATCTTAAAGAAATTGATAAGAATTTTAAAATATGTGGTTTAGCTACATGTCTAGATAACGTTTCCAGTAGTGATATATTTTGTCTTAAAATCTATTAGAAACCGTTAAAAATAAAACTACATAAAACCATCAAAAATAGCATAAAAAACAAAACCTAAATAACACCATTCGGCTTATTAGATTGGCTTATTGTTCGAAATAAAAACAAATACCATAATTTATGTTACACTAAAATAAATTATATATGCTATAAATAAAAATATATAGTTTTTATATATCTATATATATTATATATTATATATATATTATAGTATATATATATATTTATATATATAATATGTATATTATATATATATTATATATGATATATATATATATATGATACCAGTGATGGGCAGAATTCCGGCATACTCTTTGATCACGAATTACACACACAGCCACAAATGACACCCCACTCCCGGGCCCCACCACCACATGCCCACACGGGGTTGTGGAGAATTCGACAGTTCTCTTTCCTTGTCCTGAATCCGAATTCCAAATCCACACACTTCTGTTGGATTCGGATCGCGAATCCTCGAATCCGGGGTTGAAATTCTCGATCCGAATTCCCGGAATCCCGAATAGCTCATTTTGGACTGTAAAAAGGCTTTAACATCCGAAATCCGGAATCAATCCGGATTTCGAATCCAGAATCCGGATTCGAATCCCTTCAATGTTTTTGTTATCAAAATTAAAGTACAGAACTCAAGCCAACAAATATGACAATTCTTTTCACAGATATTTATGAGATATATAGAATAAAATTGTTTTTTTTTTTCAATTTTTTACACTCTTGGGCACATTGTGCCACCCATGTTTAAATAATTATAGTTAAATTAGTATATGTATATATATAAATATAGTATATATAAGATATATATATGTTGTATAGTATCATATATATATAGGGTATATATATATATATATATAATATATATAAGATAAATATATATATATATATAGTAGTATATAGGTATATAGGTATATACAATATAGAGATATATATATATCGACCTTTTCTCACTACATCTCCTGTATATAGATGCATGCATCTGTCAGTTTTTCTGCACGAAGCTCCTCCATCGCCGTCTATCATCCACATCTCAGACGCCTCCACATCCTGGATGTTCCTTTCTCTCTTCATCTTTGTGCCACGACTCAACGTGTCCGCTTGCCACTAAGCTTTAGGTCTGTCCCACACTTCTTCTACTCGATATTCGTGGTACGGCTGGTGGTGCGTGGCGCGGATGTGGAGGTGGGTGGTTCACCTCGAGTTGCCATTCCAAGATATTTTCTGGGCAACGTCGCTGCTCTCTTCTGCCTGTATAACATGTCGTACCGACCGCAGCTGTCCCCTTCCCACATACCGTCTACCGACGCTCTCACGGCCCAAATCAGCCAAACCTCCTCAATTTCTCTCCCTGTCTCTTCTTGGTTACTCCTCTATATCACGTCACAACGACGCCATCTCGCATGCCCCCTAACTTGGCTCATTTGCTCTCGCATTTAAACCAGGTTATGTCCGTACGTCAGTATTGCCTCAGTGTACTTGTGTACATCACCATCTTAACTCGTCTCGAAATTTCTCTTTCCTTAACAATGGGAACAACATTGCTGTTGTCCTATTAAATTTCCCAATTCTCTTGTTTTCAATTCAAGCATTAATGTCGTTTCCGTCACCAATAGTGCACCCCAAAATTTAAACCTGTCGTTGTCTCAGCCTTTCCAGCTTTAGCTCAAACTCACCTTCCATGACATCTCCACAACCTCCAATTCAAGATCACCTGTCTTCCTCGTTTCATCCTCATACCTTCCTCCAACTCTTCGTCCCAAACCTTCCAGAAAAATTCTGCAGTCGTCTCTTAGTTTTTGCAAACACACCCAAAGTCATCACGTATCCAACACTCTCATTCCTCCACCGTCTGTTCCCCAGCCGATCTCCCCACTGTCGATGTAAATATATCGAAACAGAATTGCGACACGCTCCCTTGCTTTCACTTAGTTGTGGACTTAAACCATTCCTAACTCACCGGAATAGACCTTTACTCTGCAATTTCTGTCTTATAAGTACTTTATTACTGGCTTTTAACAATTTTCAGCGTATTTCCATATTTCATTTGCTTCTCAGTTCCCTCACACATAATCCCTTGGCACTGACCTGAGGTCGAAAAAGCCTTTCTAGTCATGCGAATAGTGCACAGCTGCACATGTCTTCCTGTTAATTTCCAATTTGTTGGTCTTTTCTTTCACTTATCATTTTTATAAGCTGAACACCACTTCTATAGTGTCGATCTCATTGCCTCGGTGGTAAACCATGTGCCACTCATCTCGCTTGTATTCCACCACTCCTCTCCTCCTTCTCTCTAAATCTTTTCATAATCTTCGCAGCGGTGAGCGACAAATAATGCAATCCTTCTAGGTAGTTGCCAACATTCTGTTTTATCTCCTTATTTAATTATGATGGGGCAGATTGGTTGCCCTACTTCTTCCATTGCACCACATAATCTTCCCTAAGGTACCTGTTCATAGTATTTAACAACTCCGTCTTTGTGCCTTCAACTTCGCTATTTTCTTCAGCAATCTTCCGCTAACTATTCCACTTGCTCCAGTCGCCTTTCCGTTCTTCATAAACTTCAACGCCAGTAATCATCGTCTCCTCCTGCCGTATCAATACCACTCCTCTCTCCCATGACTCAACAAATCAAGATTCTCGGATCTCTCCTTCCTGCAACCGACCCTCCCAGCATTGTCCACATACTCGAGGGAAAATCTCCTCTATGTTGTTCGTCAACTCCCTTTGGTTTACTAATTAGGACTGCCGTTTTCCGCCTTTACTAGCTCGTGCCATTTGGTCGAGTCTTTCCTCGCTAGATTCTAAGCGCTATATTAAAAACGCAGGCTTTCTTCGCTTGTCACATCTGATCTTCCAACTCGTTTTCGATTTTTTCCCAAGAATGTGTTTCCTTTCCATCTTTTTCACTCTATCAGACTCTCGCCGAGCATCTACAATATTCTCTTCTTCCTCTGGTATAATATCACGGATTCTTTCAACCTCTCATTTATCTCATGATTACGCCACTGTATATCATATATAATATATATATAGTATATATATATATATATATATATAATATATATATATATATATATATATAGCTATATAATTATATATATATATATATATATGTATTTTTATATATGTATATATTAATATAGTATATATATTATATATATAGTATTATAAAAGGTATAATATATATATATATATATATTATATATTATATATTAGCAATATATATATTATTATATATATATATATAATAATATATATATATATATAGTATATAATATATATAATATATTAATAGTATATATATTAATATATAATATATATATAACTACTATTATATATATATATATATAGTATAGCCAGCCTCTAGAAGAGCCACAATCATATCTCAAAAACTATAATAGATACAGATGGAAAAGGAATACACTTGTGGGATCCTGGTAAAATTTTTAGTTAGGAATATGTGAATAAAAATAATAAAAAAAAATTAAAAACTACAATATCTACAGGGATAATAGGAATTATATTTTGGAACTTCTTGTAAACTTTCCTTTAACTAAAAAGAATTCTTTAAAAAAGGGAAAAAAAAAAAATTTTTTTTTTTTTTTTTTTTTTTTTAAGAGTGATTAAGCCGGTGGTGGACAGAATATATAGAATATGTAGTAGTACTATAGTAGCATATAATATATTATACTATTCATATATATGATATATACATATAAAGAATCGTAGTATATATATATATATATATATTACGTTATTTATATGTTAATTCTATTCTCCTATTACGGCAGCGGGCTCAGAAGGTCCGAAGGGGACACAGGGGGGGACGTTGTTCCATACCCCGTAGGGGAAGGGCGGGAGGAACCTCCCGCGACCAGTGAGAGGAATGCCCAAATACTCAATAGAGCGGGGGGTTCCGGAGACCCTCCCCGGAGGGGGGAAAATAAGTCCTACCCCGCGTGTGTACCCCGAAGGCGAGAGATCCGGACCCTGCATTTGGTGGCGGTATACCCTGGGCTATTCTTTAGTTAAAAAAATTAACTATAATAGAAAGCCTATTTATTTTAAAGAGTACCGTATAAAAGGTCTCTAAAAAGGCTTTCTACTCATTTACATAATATTAAACAATAATTTTTTATTTTTACATTTTGCTCTCGACTAAAATTTTACCAGGAGTCCAAAAATGTATTCCTTTTCCTTAGCTATTGTATTTTTTTTTTTTTAAAACATTTTCCGCACTAAAATTTTTACCAGGATTCCAAAATGTATTCCTTTTCCCGGTAGCTTTTGTAGTTTGATCACATGGTTGTGGCTTTCTGAGGCTGGACCAATTATTTTTATATTAATTATATTTTTTGATTATTATTTATAATATTTTATTATATATAATAATATTATAATATATTATATTATAAGTATATATATATATATATTATGAATTATTGATTTATTATTATTTTAATATTATTATTATATGTGTATTATTTGCTTAATAGCTTAGATCACTTATCATCCGATCTCATTATTGCTCAAAATCTCATTATTACTATCAGGACAAGGAATTCATTGTTGTGACCTGCATAATTTTTTGCGGAAGCTGTTAAAAAAGAAATAAATTATATATTTATATCTCTAAATATATCACATAGCTAAGTTCGATAAGGAATATTTTCTATTTTTTTGGATCTTTGTTTAAAATTTTAGTTCGGTAAAGATTTAAATATAAAATTAATATTAAATAAATAATAATTTAAATATTTGGTCTATTTTTTTAGAGCATTGTGTACCTTAGTATTTATATATTATATTATATATAGTACTATTATTATTATTTATATATTATTATATATATATTATATTATTATATATATAATTATTATTAATTTATTTATAATTATTTATGTTTTAGATAATTTATATACATATTAATATATAATATAATTATATATATACTAGTATTATTTGTAAGGTATTTACACCGGCAATTAGTTTGTGCTTCGTTATCTCGACGGGTTTAAACTACTAGGGTGTTACTTTTCTTCTATATTCTTTCTCGTTTTTATGGTGGAGCGTGTTATTGTTTAATCTTCTTCTTTCTTGTTTCTATCTATTTTCTCGTAATATCTATATGCGCGGTGTTCTTCTGTATGTATCTCCTTCCCTGTAGTGTTGGTTTTAATTTTATAGTCTCTTTTTTTACTCTCATTATTTTCTTTTCTTTCCGGTTAATGGTCTGATAACCTTTTTTTTTTTCTTTTTTTTGACTGTTTTCTCTTGGTTTGGTATTTTTTTTTTTTTTATGTATATATTTATCCCATATATTAAATACAATTCTTTCACATAAACAAGTATTTTAGTAACCTTTATTTTATTATCTATTTTAATCTCATTAGATAATTTGTCTCTCTATATATTTAGTCTTCTTTTTTTTTTTTTCATTTCTTTTATCTATATTTTTTATTTTTATTTTCTAATTATTGTTTATTTTTTTTTTTTTTTGTTTTTTTTTTTTTTTTTATTTTTTTTACCATTTTCTATTCTTTTTTTATATAACTTTTTTATTTTTTTTTTTTTTTTTTTTTTCCTTTTATGTTTATAACATATTATTAATGATTTTTTTTCTCATTTTTTTCCTTTCTGTTTATTTTCATATTTGTATTTTTTTGAAATAGGAGTTTTTTTAATTTTTTATTAATTTTATTTTATTTTTATCAATTGATCTCTGATCTATATAAATAGGACCAGTGATAAGATTGATGTAAGAAGATGATTTTCTTGTTGACATATTTCTTATTGTTTTATTTTTTTTTTTGTTAGTATACTTAGCTTAAATAGCTTTAAATATTTGTCTAACTATTATATTTTTATTCCTTCTGAATATTTTTTTTTTTTTTTTTTTTTTTTTTTTTTTGTTTTTTTTTTTTTTTTTTTTATATTTTTTTTTTTTTCTTTTTTTTTATATTTTATTTTTTTTTTTTTTTTATTTTTTTTTTTTTTTTTTTTATTTTTTATTTTTTTCTTATTATTTTTTTATATTTTTATTTTTATTATTTTTGTTATTATTTTTTTATTTAGTTTATTTTTTTTTTATTTTTTATTTTTTTTTTAGTTTTTTTATTTTATTTTATTTTTATTTTTTTTTTTTATTTTTTTTTTTTTTTTTTGTGATATTATGTCTTTAAAAATTTTTATTTTATTTTTTTTTTATATTTTTTATTTTTTTTAAATATTTTTTTTTTTTGCTTTTGTTTATTTTCTTAAATAAATTCTATATAGTCTATTCTTGGCTATTTATGTTAAGTTTATGAAATTTGAATTTCTTAAGCTTGTTCTTTTTATTTATTATTTTTTTTTTTTATAAAAGTTTACATTTATATTCTTAGGTTTATTTTGCTATAATTTTTATTACACCTATTCTCAATTCTACATCGTATTTTTATATTATTTTTCTTTTTGATTAGTATTTATATATTAATATTCATTTATTTTTTTTTATTATAATATATATTTTTTTATTATATATCTATCTCTCTCTATATCTCTCTATCTGTCTCTTTTATCTGTTTCTTCCCTTTTGGTGATAATTTTTTCTAATATTTATTTGATATATTATTATTTTTTCTTCTATTTTCTTTACTTTTTCTATTTTTCTCTCTCTTTCTCTCTTTGTTTCTTAAATTTTTTTATTTTATTTTTTTTTTCATTTTCATTATTTTTTATTTTTTCTTTTTCTGTGGTTTTTCAACATTTTTTTCTTTTCCTTTAATATTATTTTTTTTTTTTTTTTAAATTCTCTTTTTTTTTATTTTTTTATTAATTTTTTTTTATTCTTTATATTCTTTTTATATTTCTTTATTTATATTGTATATTTTTCTTCTCTATATCTCTCTCTATTCTTTCTCTTATTTTTTATATTTTATTAATATTATCTCTATTCGTATATCTCTCTCATATGTTATCTTTTTTTCTCGATTCGATCCGAATCCGAATCCGCGTTTGTGGAAATGTGCGAATCCGAATCTATCTGATGGACGAAAAGGACAACGTTAGGCAACGAATCCGAATCCGAATCCGGATTCGAGAGCTCGAATCCGATTCCGAATCGAATCCGGATTCCGTTCGCCCATCACTGATATCATATAGAGGATCAGTGATGTGTGGGTCCACTCTGTGTGTAAGAGCGTGGCATGGAGCTGTATATATTATCTAATATTATATATATATATATATATATATTATATATATTATATATAATATATATAATATATATATATAATATATATATTATATACTTATATATATTATATATATATATTAGGGTGGTAGTTATTCTCTGTGCTTTTGATTTTCTGCTGACGCTACCCCCCAGTTTTGTTCCATGATAGTAGAAAATAAGCTGTGGTAAATTTCAGCTTTATCGGACAAAGGGAAGCCCGTAGCCCTGGATCCTAGAAAAAAAATGAAAAGTAAAAAATGCATGGAAAAAGAAATTTTATTTGTTTTATGGCATAATGTTTGTAATTGTTTGTATATTATAACATTATAACATATTGTCTATGAACGCTTTAAGATGAAAAGAAAATGTAATATAATAACAATAAACGTTGCATTTCCAAATAATGCGAATATCGCATGTTATATGGTAAAGGTTGCGTGCTTTGATGATGCTCCATTGTGCAAACTGGTAAACCTTTTTCGGTATGACGGTATCAATCTACATAACATTACTGTTTATGTTGCTCTCATTTGGCGTAAATTAATTTATTATCTCCTCATAAGTTTGACTCCTCTCTTCGCCTGAGTCATTTACACACGAACAGTTTATTTCACCAATATTTCTAGAATTCTATAATAACTTTCATTTTATGCTACAGGCGCACGGTTCTGATCTAAGAAATCCTCATTTCAATCGAATCTAGTGAAAAACGGCCTTATTTTGTTGAAACAAATTGGCTACAATGCCGTCTTTAATAATTTCTGGGATGTTATCGATTGTAATGTGTATTCGCTTCTCATGTTTCTCTGACGATTCTATCTCGTTATTCAAAGCATCGACCATTTTCCTTTTCGTAACACATGACAAATGTGGATCGAATAAAGCTAAGGCCACTGCCTCAAAACTGAAATTTAAGTGCCAGTATCTTAGTTTTTTTTGAAAGAATATTCTGCGTAGCATAAGATAGGGTCTATCGCTCGTGATAGTTCGTAGAGTTTATAAAGCATTGTTAATCATATAGAGGTGCGTTTGCAGCAATTATCGCACTAAGGCAATATTAACCTATGCTTAGTACATAATACTCAGTAAATAAAGTCAAGTGAAAATGTAGCTATATCACGTGATTGCTTTTTTCCCTCTTTCGTGTGCTAATGTTCAGAATTCAGTGCGAGAACTAGTAAAGATTTTCAAGCTAATATAAAGAGGCCTTTGCCGATCCACGCGTGCCATGCTGGAAAGCTCTCTGGCTTACGGTAGCGTATCCCGATGTAAATGGTGCTTTCTCTAGGAATATTGTCGTTAATTCTAGAAATTCTCTGTAATCATCCCTAGGCTGTCTTCCCTCAATGTACCTCTAACAAAGTCAAGTATTCGAGATATTTCTCCTTCAGTTATCTTGTACGTTGTCAATCTCCTGACCGGTAATTCATGAAGCGTTCAATTCAGACCAAGCATCTTTGAAATCTTCTACAAAGTACGTAAAGTACATCCGGACCTGTTTTCGTGATCCATCTTTTCCTCGAAAACTACTTCTAAGATGATTTCCACATAACAATACGTAATGCATCAAGGCAGTAAACAAAAATCTCTTCCAAACAGTTCCTAGTCAGAACGCGAGGTCGCCTCTAACACCTCCAGTCGTTCGTTGCTGTAGTGATCTTGAAGCTAAGTGCTTTTTGCAATGTAGTGGAAACCCATTCGTTCAATGCACGTCACATTCAGCAGATGCCCTCATCCTTTTCCTACCGTAGATTGTAAGATAGGCACCGCTCAAGGAGTGTTTTTCGGTTTCTGAATTTCGATAAGGATCAACAGAGTCTTGGACCGTCCTCTGTACAGTCAAACGCATGGTAACTAATTTCCCGTCCCAATTCAAGACGGCGCTTGCACGGTAGTATCCCTGGGAAATTTTCTTTCTAATCGTTCCCATTGTCGTTCTTGCCCGTATTTGTTTTCGAAATTGCGAATGGATGTCTATTTAATGACATCAGCATCAGCGTAGACCCAATGCATCAGTTGTAGCCATCAGAATATGAACCGCATCCCCTGTCACTTTGTTTTTCATTGTTATCTAAAAGCGAGCCAGCTTGACTCATAACTTTTTGGTGTGCTCTTCTTTCTTTTTGCCGCGCCTTTCTCTCTCTTGAGGGTTCCGACGACTGGCGTCTGTGATGACAAAGGGACGTTTAGTCGCGACTGATTATCTGGGTTAAAGATGTGTTTGCCAAGCGTACAAGTTCTCACAATGCGGTGGAATCAGACTCAAAACCGCTATTAGAGGATGACGACGACATCAATTCCACACTTCTCTCTGTAAAGAAAAGCAATATAATTTGACACCTGAACTTAACCGATCAACCTACTGGCCTAACAAACACAAGGAATAATAACTCATTTTGTAAGATAAGCAGGGTTTGGCAATCGTCTAATACAATAAAGTATAAAATATTATTATTCACACCAGTAAACAACTATAAGTATTAAAATAACTATTACTTTTATTATGATAAATCTAATTTTCTAATATATCATTTAAATTTTACCTTGACGTTGAATTAATACACTGTTTAAATCAAAATGGTTAAAACAAAATTTAAACAATCAGGATATGAACAATAATATTGTAATTTTGATTAAAATCTAAAACAATAAAAAAAATCCATAACCAATATAATATTTAATATTACTTACCATGCTCTCCAATTTTGCGATTGCTTCGTTCTTTTCACTTCAAGATTCTTTCTTCTTGGTTAGCAGCTCTTTGTTCCCTTTCAAGTTGTTCGTAATCGATCCCGTGCATGAATCCTGGCCGTCCTTTCTTCCTCTGATTAATCAAAAACTGCTTATCATCTTCAATAGTAATCGTACTCAATGCGTTTGCATGTGCGATGTCGAAAAGATCATCGAGTTTCGATACAAATTCCGCTACCTTTGTCTTATGAGCCTCTGATGTTCTTTTGACCTGTTTTTGTAGAGTCCGCAATTCGTTGTACAAAGCCTCTACTTTCTTGATGCAATTTTTTATATAATGTGTTGGGATTCGAGCTTTATCCCAAAATATCATAACCTCCTGCAATGCTAGCCTTCAACTAATCTGACGGCAATCTTTATTTTAAACTCGCAGATTTGAAAAATACACACGTAGACTTGTTTATTGGATGGCAATTTACATCCGGATATCATCATCGCGAGCAATACCAAGTAAATAATTTTTCTCAACGTACACCCTTGAAGCATACATTGTGTTTAGAAAGTATACACGTTCTTCTCACATGTAACGAAAGAGAACTGGTATAACCTGCTGGATTCGAAGTGATCATATTTTCATACGACGTTGTGACCCACCCACTTCTGTGATTGGCTGACTTTTCTGACGTCACTTTTATGACTCGAGGCAGTTATTTTATATTTCTTTGAAGTAACTTTTGTAGTATTATTTCATATAATTCATCCCACACATAGAAAATGTTTTAATTATTTAATTAATTTGCCTCATGTACATAAATATCAGGGACCCAGGGCCACACTTTTCCCATATCAAAATCAGCTGAACACCGACACATGGAATTATTTCCTTGACAAATTGAGACAATCTGTAGGGTAGCTTAACAAAATTAACCGAAAAAATTCAAAAAGAGTACATTAGCGACCACCCTAATTATATAATATATATTATATGATATATATATATATATATATATATATATATATATATATAATATATTATATATATTATAATAATATATATATATTATATACTATATATATATAATTATATATATATATATATATAGTATATATAACTTTCTTCACAAACAAGATCTATTCTTAAACACATGCAAAGAATAATAGATATAGTACGAATCTCCTCTTTACACAGGCGTGCATGTCATCAATGTATTTGTTTTTAGATAATATATTTAGAATTTTAAAGCACTGTTCTTCCGCAGGCATAATAAAAACACTGTGAACATAAATAACAGCCAGATAAAGTCAAGCGAGTTTTTCCAAATTCTTTATTTACAGTTTTGAGTCCCTTATCGTCACACGTGTTGCTCACAGCAAACTTTTGTCAAAGACCTCTCTCTTTCCCTGCTCCTGTCCTAGACAGGTGTGAAAAAATCATCTTTCTCTCATGGTTTTTAAAAAGAATATATATTATATATATATTATATAATATCTATATATATATATATATATTTAATATATAATATATATATACTATAATACTATATATATATATATAATTAATATATATAAATATATAGTATATATGATATATATTATATATATATATTAGTATATATATATAATATATATAATAATATCTATATTATATATATATATATATATATATATATATAAGTATATATATATAATATATAGTATATATATATATATCTATATATAATATATATATCATATATATATATAATATATATATATATACTATATATATATATATATATATGATTATAATACTATATATTCTTAAACTCCACACTAGGCCACACATTCCCAAAATTAATAGATTTGTCATCTAATTTCCTTTTAACTTTTTAGATTTACATACTAAAAATGAAGAAATATTTAAACCTAACACTCTCAAAAAACTTTTCGCCAAACTCAAAATTTAATTTGCATATTTACGTCAAATAACAACATTGCTTCGATTCTAAATCATAAGGACAAGAAACTCCGATGCCTCTTCGCTCCTTTGTCATATATAAATGTGCTTGTGATGGCTGAGCAGCTTCTACGTTGTAGTATAGTATGACAACTAACCTGTGAGGAACATGCACATCGGTAGATCCTCCCTTATCTGGCAACCTTCCATCATGCACTCCAAATTCGTTCAGTCCATTAGAGAACTTTGGCATATTATTGACTACTCTATATCGCCAGTTTCAAACCTGCTCCCAATAATGACAGTAATCCTTTCAATTTGCAGTTATCATAAGAGTTTTAATCCAACATATTAAAAAACAGTATCACATACAGTGATTTTGGATTTTGCTGTGTCAGCTGGTATTTTGTGTGGGTTTTGAATGAATTTGCTTTGACAACACGGATGTTAGTCGTGGTACATATTCATTTTATACCTTCATTTTTTAATATTCAATTAATAAATGTTAATAATTCATAATATATATATATCTATATATATATATATATAATATATAATATAATATATCAATTATATATATAGTAATAATATATATTAAATATCATATATATATATATATTATATATTATACTATAATATATATATATATATATATATAATATACTCTATCTTTCATTGTCTTGATGATGAGAAAAGTAGTTTCTCAGAAAACATTATAAGAATTACTTTTACATATTCAGGACCCTGGTGCTCCTATTGTCCTAAATAATGTGTAAATGGATTGTTGAAAAGATATTAATTAAGGTCGCTAACTTACTCTCTAGCAGATAAACAATTCCTTGGCAAGGCCCCGTGACAATACAACCAACTAACACTTTCCAAGATTCTCAAAACCTATATCGTGATTCAGTATTCCAGACCTCCTGTCGAATGAGTTACCGGCCTGTGCAATACTACAATGCATTTTATACTTCAAAACTCACCCAACGTCTCTCCCTGAAGTCCCTTCAGTGCAACAAACCGGTTTGAACGGGTTTCGTTGCTTTATATGAAAACCGTCCAGTCAATAATACTCCTTTATCAAGATTCCCTGTTTTATGCTCAATGGTTTGATCATGAAATCATGTCTTTAAAACCTAGAAATATATAGCTATCTGATCATTTGAAAATAGAAAAAGTAAACATACTCTTTGGAACACTCAAGAAAGACTACTTCGGAATAATATTTTAAAATACTTTAATATAAAAAAAAAATGAAATACGTACTGCTTTTATACAAAACAAAGTTTATGCATCCATGTACATGCAATTAGATGTCCACAGATATCTACGTAATGCGCACCGAATGAATAGAACTTCAGTACCAAATATTAATAATATTTTATGCTTTAAATATACCTCTTGCAATATTAGATCAACGACCATACAATGTAAACCAAAAAATGCCCCAGAATTAATGTACATTAATATGTGCAGTCAATGTATATGAATCAAACCACTGTTAACAATACACAAAATGCTTCTAGACATTAAATTTATATCAGTATCCTCGCCAATAAATAGATATAAGTAATAATATATAAATATTTATCGTTCAAAAATGAGCATCATTAATATTGAAATTCATATTTCTACTCAAATATATAGACAGATTGATTTGATAGTAAATCTTAAATCTTTACTTGAAAATTAATCAGATTTGAAAATCTTACAAAAAACATCGATTCTTCAGTGTGACCAAGTAATTAAACGGATAACTGACTATTTACATAACTGTTTCTCTAATGACAAGAGTTGCCTATTAGTGATTAAATAAATCCTTTTTACAAACAATAAATTGTTGAATACAAACTTAACCATATGAATAAATAAGATATTTAAAAGTTACAATTGTTTTTATATTTATCACCACAATATAATAATTGCGAAACTCAGAAAAAAATTAACAATAAATACAGCTTAACCTGCTAGTAACATCTAGCAATGATATCAAACGCAATACTCTTTACAAATGCCAACTGCAGACGCACAACTTTGTTGTATAAATCAATCTACTCACAACTGTTTAAGCACACAAAACTTAATTCACTTAACTCTTTACAATAAGACTAAAACGGCAATATTTTACACCGAAATTATATCAACCACTATTAAATTTAAAAAACAAAATATTACATTTCACAAAATAAAAGCACTTCTTGTTACGAAAATAATAATTAACATATAATAAAATTTTATCGAGACTAACTGAGGCGTTTGTAGGTACCAACTATATACAACTTAGTATATATAACAAACAATGAAAAGCGAAAAGATCAAAATTATTCTTATTTTTACATTTATTATGAATTTAATAATAATATGTTACGCCTCTGTTACGAATTACAATCTTAAAAACAGCAAGTCATATGCATGTATATATGTATCTAATTAATTTAGTAAAACTAC
>JABUQX010115012.1:17500-22500 GCA_015478945.1 Trachelipus rathkii
AAGGGTAACTAAACCAAATGACGGACCCACGATTATACAATAGGCAACAACTTACAGATGGAACTGGTTATGTCGAATATAACATTCAGGGATAACCTCAGGACAAACACATCGAATTCTAGAAACGTGAACAGTAAAAAACAATTGCAGTTAAAAGGACCAGAATCACTATTAAGAGAGGGTTTTAGCTGTTATAGATGAATATATGTTTCTCAAAATATGTAGGTTGGTGGTGAATTACTTTGGCCAGTATGCTGTACGTTATTATAATTAAGGTGTGGTCTATGTTGGGAAATGATCCCTGATGGATGAATGGGCTGGTGAATTCAACCAGGTTTTGGTCGATGAACAAAGGGGGTTCTTCAACACGTACCAAACCTGGTTGAATTCAACCAGCCCCATTCACATCAGGGATCATTCCCACACATTAGACCACCTTTAATTATAACTTCAACATACTGGCCCAAAGTAATTCACCAACCAACCTACATATTTGAAACATTATTCATCTATAAAACTAAACCCTCCTTAAATAGTGATTCTGGTCCTTTTAAACTGCAATTGTTTTAACTTCACGTTCTAGAAGTGATGTGTTGTCCTGAGTTTATCCTGAATGTTACATACGAAATAACCAGTTTACATCTGGTAAGTTGTTGCCTATGTATCTGTGGGTCCTGTCATTTGTTTTTAGTTACCCTTAAATACTAATAATTAAGTTAATTTTATATTTATTTTCTATTTTAGATGCGCGTTGAGATTGGATGCGACTCTTATATTTCTAAATTAGTCCAGTTTTTTGCAAATGGTACGAGTTAATTTTATTTGATTGTTTCAAATATGTCCAAATTTGAATTTTTAAAGATTTCTATTGATTATTGTTTAAGACTGTTTTTGATTCTGATATTTGCTAATGTTTATTATTAATATTAATGTTCTTTTCACGCTGATGATGGAAATATTTTGACGTTCCGAAACTTTGTGTTATTTTTGATTAAGATTTTCATGGGAGCGCTTGGTATTAGCTTTCTCCTTATTAAAGTATATATCATAATATTAATATATATATATATATATATTATATATATTATATTTATATATATATTATATATATATATATATATAATATATATATATATATATTATCAGTGGCGTATTTAGGGGGGGCCAGGGGGGCCATGGCCCCCCCCGAAATTTCTTAGTCCAGACACTAAAAAATTTTAAGTATGATATCTGTTAATAATATAAAGTGCAGAAGTTAAAGTAATTTTATTAATTCGTCGCTGTCCGGGAACCAATCGTCGTAAGTCCATTGGGTTAAAACTAAACTTGAACCATCAGAGAAAATGGCAACATTAGTATTTCAGCTGATATTTGAAGGAATGTTATAACGTCTGCATTCTGAATTCTGACTGAGATTGAATTGTTGTAATCTAAGAATTTAAGAAATTCTCATAAATGACAGAACCCTCCACATTCCTACTTTGAAACACAGACTTATTACCGCAACTCCATTTATATCATTTTTGGATGATATTAATTTTCAGCATTTAGGAGAGAAGTTTCCAAATTTTCCTGTGCATTTTGTCATGAGAGCCGATACTGGGTGTAATGAGCAGATGAACAAAGATAAAGATGTGTAATAATTTACAATTAAGATCATCCGAAAGATTTAGTAAAAGCAGAAATGGAATTTATGGAAGTTAAAATGGCATCCTACGAACAGTCCGCTCCAAAATCGCAATAGAATCCATCTATCCACTTGCTCGAAGCCACATTTCGAAAGACATAGGCACTTGCTGCACATACTTGTTAATTTTACTCCGTGTTTAATGACTTCAGTAAAAGAAGCTTTTAACATTAAGAATTCTGAAAACCTACTTGAGAAATACTAATTTAGAGATGAAGACTTATTGGACATTGCCCCTCCTCTAAATACATCCGAAATATTTAGATTATCTCTCTGAGGGAGACCAAAGATTAATCTCCGAATCAGAAATCGATTTAAATTTAACAATTTAGGTAGGATGATTTTAGTAATTCATATAATTCTTCCCATTTTTTCTTTTAAGAATTTAAAATATTTTCTCCTTTATTATTATAATATATAATATATATATATATAATCTATATAATATATATATAATTATAATATAATATATATATATATATATATATATTATATATATATATATATATATTATATAATATAATATCTATATATCTTATATATATATATATATAAATATATATATATATATATAATATATATATAATATATTATATATATATATATATATATATATATATTAATAATATAATATATATATAATATATATATATATATAATATATATAATATATATATATTTAATAATATCTTTATATATATATATATATAATATATATAATATATATATATATATATATATATATATATATATATATATATATATTATATATTTTATATTATTATATTATATATATAATAAAATATATAGTATATAATATTATATATATATATATAAAATATATATATATATATATATCATATATATAATATATATGTAAAAAACGATTTTGTTTGGCCCCCCCCGAAAAAAATTTTGGATTACGCCACTGTATATTATATATCATATTATATATATATATATAATATATCTTATATATATATATTATATATATACTATATATATATATATATATATATATAATATTTAAAATAATATATATATAATATATACACGTATATATATTGTAAATTCTCCTATCATCAGGATAGAGTGGTGCTATGTTCATAATGCATTTCTCTATTTGCACATATGACATATTCGAACAGTGTTCTGTAATATAAATATACAAAACAATAATATATTTACATAATTATACATAAAATAAAAATCTTCAATAAATTTCTTTGGAATTTTCCTTTAATTGACAAATCTTAAATGTATTGACTTGTGCAGTAATTAGTAATCTTTCAAATATTTTCTTGTATTATTTATTTTTAATAATTATTTTATTTTTTTGATACATTCGTGCGGTTTTTTTCACCAACTTAACTAACCTTCAATAGTGATGGATAGGGTGTCAGAAGAAATGGGCTTTATAGCAGAGGTGGGCACTTCCGCTCTTTAGTCCGCTAGTCCGCTAGTCCGCTCCGAGCGGACTACCAGAATAGGTGCGGACTAGCGGAGTTGCGGAGTCGTCAGGAAATTAGCGGACTTGCACGTGCGGATCAAAAAAAGTTTCCGCTCTTTTGTTCCGCACCTTTTTAAAAAATGAAAATATAGTTTACTTATTAAGAATTCTTATTGGTTATAATAAAGAAATATAATTTTTATTTTAATTTTATAACTAATTATACTTTTAGTCTAAGACTTATTGTTTTTTAATAATTAAACTTCCAAAAATAATCTCAACCTCCTTAAAGGTACCATATATAATAAATAACATTTAAATTGATTTTATAGACTGAATGGCTATTACCCTCATCTATAACTTTAATTAATTAAATTATTACTATAATAATTAGGCAATATCTAAATCAATTCTGTGTAAAAACCCAAATATATAATAGTATATATATATATATATATATATATATATATATATATATATATATATATAATATATATATATATATATATATATATATATATATATATATATCCTCCTTGTATATATAAAGCATATATAGAAAAGTAATATATAGAGAGAAAGAAAGATATATATATATATATATATATATATATATATATATATATATAGCTACCGAGCTGATACGTAGCATTAGCATCGACTCTGCAGGAGTCGAGGCTTTCATGGATTCTACTAAAGTCTTGAACGAAATAGACCTTCTTATGGGTGGACAGGGTGGTCAAAATATTTCAGAAGGGAGGCAGAATGATTTAGGTGAGGACCTTAAATTAGCAATGGACTGCTGGAAGCGAACTAACACCAGCACTCCTCTCACCAAGGACATCTTTCCCTTTCAGCATAGGCAGAATTTGTTGAACTTGTTCATAAAATATAATACACCTCTCCCTAGTTCTGCTGCTGTAGAGCGAATATTTAGTATTGGTGGGGATATTTTGAGTGCAAAGAGGTCAGCTTTAACTGCTTTTAATTTTGAGCACCTAATCTTTTTGAAAGGTAATATGGATCTCTTGTCCTTTGAAGACGACATTGAGGAGGAAGTGGAAAATCTTGAGATTTTGTAAATATTCATATATATATATATATATAATATATATATATATATATATATATATATATATATATATATATATATATATATATATAATATATATATATATTATATATATATATATAGCTACCGAGCTGATACGTAGCATTAGCATCGACTCTGCAGGAGTCGAGGCTTTCATGGATTCTACTAAAGTCTTGAACGAAATAGACCTTCTTATGGGTGGACAGGGTGGTCAAAATATTTCAGAAGGGAGGCAGAATGATTTAGGTGAGGACCCTAAACTAGCAATGGACTGCTGAAGCCGAACTAACACCAGCACTTCTCTCACCAGGACGTCTTCCCTTTCAGCATAGGCAGAATTTGTTGAAATTGTTCATAAAATATAATACACACCTCTCCCTAGTTCTGCGGTTGTAGAGCGAATATTTAGTATTGGTGGGGATATTTTTGAGGCAGCAAAGAGGTCAAGCTCTTAAGCTGCTTTTATTTTGAGCAATTAATCTTTTTGAAAGGTAATATGGATCTCTTGTCCTTTGAAGACGACATTGAGGAGGAAGTGGAAAATCTTGAGATTTTGTAAATATTCATTCAATTTTTCATATTATATTATAAATAAATTTTTTGTAAGGATATATACTATTTAGTATTTAATATTAAAATCTTTTGTGAAAACGCACATTATTAGCGGGAAACGTGCGGACGTGCGGACGTGCGGACGTGCGGACTTGCGATAGCGGAGGTTTGATGGTCTGAATAGGTGCGGAGGAGCGCTAGCGGACTACGTTTTCTCG
>JABUQX010115012.1:27500-30000 GCA_015478945.1 Trachelipus rathkii
AAAATAATACATATTATATATATATATATATATAATTACTCATCAATATTTTCAATGGTTGAAAATTTGGCAAATCTCAAAAGTCACCATTATATTTCTAAAATTCAATCGAAATTTTTGAAAGAAAAGAAAGAAAAACTTTCTGAAAATGAATGCATAATCTTGGCTGATTTTGCCGAGAACTACACGTACGTAGTCCAAGACGAATTTCAAGGGTATCATTGGGTCAATGACCAAGCTACTTTGCACCCATTTGTTCTATATTTTAGAGATGAAAATAGTAAATTAAGAAGTCACTCTCTTTGTGCTTTAAGTAACTACTTAGAGCACAACACATCAGTTGTTCACGTCTTCCAAACATATGTAGTAAAATATATTAAACATAATTTGCCTAAAGTTGAAAAGCTAGTATATTTTTCAGATGGAAGTGGTAGCCAGTATAAGAATAAAAAAAATTTTGTTAACATTTGCCATCACCAAAAAGATTTCGCATTAAAAGCTGAATGGCATTTCTTTGCATCTTGCCACGGGAAAAATGCCTGTGATGGGGTTGGAGGAACAACAAAGCGCGAATTAAGCAAAGTCAGCTTACAAAGAACAACAACACACCAAATTCTTAATATTGACCAAATATATTCATTCTGCAAAGAGAAAATAAGAGGAATAACTTATTTTCTCGTAAAAGAAGAAGAAATTCATGAACACATTGAAAGACTTAAAACGAGATATGAAAATTGTTTGAGAATTAAGGGAACAAGAAACTTTCAAAAATTCTTTCCACTTTCAGAGAACATAATTAGGTGCTATCCAACCTCAAAAACTGACGTTTACGAAGACCACTGTGTCAGCAAAATTGTTTCATTAAGTGTAGAGATAAATGACACAGTAGCTTGCGTATATGATGACCAATGGTGGATTGGAAAGGTAAAAGAAATAAGTGTGGAGAACGATGATGTTTACATATATTTTTATCATCCTTCCGGACCCAGAACTTCATTCAAGATGTCAGATTGCGATCGGGTATGGATCCCAATGAAAAATATTTTACGAAAACTTTCTGGGCTTGAAATAAAAATGTCATTAACAGGCAGAATTAAATCTCAACAAGTTTCCGAAGAAAACTCTCTCGTCTTCTGAACAATACCAGATACAGCGCAAAAGTAAATTATATATATATATATATATAGGAGATATATATATATATATATATATATATATAAATATATATATATATATAGTATATATATTATATATATATATATATATATACTATATATATATAGTATATATATAGTATACTGCCAACATTTTATTATTTTGCTATTAAAGTTTTTTTATGTAATAATCATCCTATGATATATATATATATATATATTTATATATATATATATATATATATACATTACCGGAACCGGAAAAAAATGTCAAATTCCGGCCGGAATTCCGGTACACCTCTAATATAGATAAATTTTTCAAAAGTTATTTAGTTAATTTTGTCATTTACAGTAGATATAATGGTACATTCTTATGTATATTAACCTTAAAATTAAATTTTTTTTAACATTGTTTTCATTTCTCCTTGATGCCACACTATTTCATTTGTCTATGTATTGTCTTGAACTATAATAACTATAATAATAGCTATCATAACACAACTTAAAAAAAAAATTTTTTTTGGCATTTTTGAATGGCTGTATTTCTTAAAACAAGCAAATACCAAAGTCAATATTGCAGGTGAAGGAACATCTATGGTAGTAGTATAATGTGTGAAAATTTCAGATTTTTAGCACTTACCCCATCAGAGATATTAAGGTTCAAAGTTACCGATTTTCCGAAAAATTGATTTTTGGACACCCTGTAAATTTTTTAAAAAATATTTACCAAACTTCAAATAAGATTTAAGTTAAACCCTACTTTAGTATGTATCATCACACAAAATTTTATATCGTTAAATTATTTCCTTCTTTTAATAATACACCCACGAAAATGGAAATTTATTCGATTTTTAACACAATTTTTCGGATTCATTTTCATGGTGAAATATTATTTTCCCAAAAAAAAACAGGAAAGGCCAAATGTACCTTAAAGTATCCCTAACAAATCACTCTCTATGAAATTTGGTATAAGAATTACCAATATGGAGATATGACTTAAAATGTTACCTCTATTAAGTGATAAATTTTGCTCCACCTGGTCAAACATTTTGGCTCACCCTGTTACAACCAGAGTAAATCTACAAAAACGAACGGTGGTTTTGAACTTTCCAGGGATAACATTAACGCCATGCAAAATATAAAAGTTTTCAAAAATTATCAGAGCTGCAACTCCATAATTTTTGATACGCAAAAAATGGATAGACGCCATATATATATATAATAATATATAATATATATATAATATATAATATATATATATATATATATATATATATCTATATAGTATATATATAATATAAATATATATATCTCTCTAAATATAATTAATATATTTAATGTATATA
>JABUQX010115012.1:35000-44184 GCA_015478945.1 Trachelipus rathkii
TAATA
Source organism: Trachelipus rathkii (assembly GCA_015478945.1). Taxonomy (NCBI): domain Eukaryota; kingdom Metazoa; phylum Arthropoda; class Malacostraca; order Isopoda; family Trachelipodidae; genus Trachelipus; species Trachelipus rathkii. Next base: position 35,006 of record JABUQX010115012.1, read on the forward strand.
TATATATATAGATACCTATATTTATTAATATATATATTATATATTTATATATATATATATATATTGCTATATTATATATATATATATATATACTATCATCATATATATATATATATTATTATATATTATATATATATATATATATATACTACTATATATATATATACTATAAATGTATATATATATATATATAATTACTCACTTATATATATATATATATATATATATATATATACCTACTCATATTATATATATATATCATATATATATCACATATATATATACTATTATCATATTCTCACACTATAATATTATATATTTATATTTAATAAGATGAGATTGATTGACAGAGAGACCAGTGTGTACAAGTGCAGAGAAGTAGATAGAGCAGAGAAGAGAAGAGAGAGAAGAGAAGAGAGCAGAGCAGATAGAGAAGAGAAGAGATAGTTATGTGATGAGATAAATTTGATTAGAGAAGAGAAGAGAAGAGATCCAGACAGCGACGACGACGACGCGAGAGGAGAGGCGAGGCGAGCGCAGAGGAGAGGAGAGGAGAGCACGCCAGGAGAGGAGAGGAGGAAGAGAGGAGAGGAAGCAGGAGAGGAGACAAGGAGAGAAGAGAACGAGAAGAAAAGGAGATGATGTATGAAGAGAAGAGAAGAGAAGAGAAGAGAAGAGAAGAGAAGAGAAGAGAAGAGAAGAGCAAAGAGAAGAGAAGAGAAGAGGAGAGGAGAGGAAGAGGAGAGGAGAGTTGAGCACGCGAGAGGCACGCAGCGCAGAGGAGAGGAGAGGAAGAGGAGAGACACCATAAAAGAATTGCAAGTAGAAATAGGAAAACTGAGAAGAGAAAAAGAAGAAAAGAAGAGAAAGAAAGAACGAGAAGAGAAGAGAAGAGATTAGAGAAGAGTAAGTATGTAATTCTCAAATTTGGGTGTCAATGAAATGAACTTAGAACTTCAAGATAAAGATTTATTGCCTTTCCGAAAAACAGTTTTACAAAATTTAGAAATTATTTAGTGTTTGTTAAAAGTTTATTTATGTGTTGGTAAATGTAAGAGGCACCAACACTCGATACTATACCATCAAAATCTCTTGCACGCAATTCTACACCACACTGCACTCCCCTACACCTATTCGCATATCACAAACACAAACAATCATCCGCGCCACACCCACACCGCACACGCACGACCCACCACCACACCACACCACACACTCTCACGACCCACCCAAAATCTTATCGCTTCGAACTAAATATATTAATAGCAATCATATCAATGAGATGATTTTAAATCAACATAATGTCTCATCTACTTTTGACATTTCTACTTTATATAGGTAATGTTTTGTATTCATCTGACAATTCATCTGTCTACTTCTCATTTTTTCACAGAGCACACATGTATTTTATAAACTCTATATATATATATTATCTCTCTATATATATATACTACTCACCTAATATCATATATATATATATATATATCTATATATATATCATATATACTATATCTATATACTCACTTATAATATATTATATTATATATATATATACTCACTCTATATATATATATATTATAGTATATATATTATATATATATAGTAAAATATTTTTGACCCTAAATATTTCCTTACTATATATATATATATATATATATATATATATATATCCTATATAATCCTATATTTATATAATTAACTATATAATATATATTAACCTATATATAATTATTATATAAATATCTAATATATATTATATATATATATATATATAATATTCCAAGACTTGCAACTAAAAAAATTAACATTTGTATTTCTGTGAAACATCAGTAAGCTAAAGTATTTTATACATTTTTTGGTTCTTAATTCATCACTTTAGTCTTTAAAGTGCTTCACAATATGGAATTTTTATAAAATAGTTCTGAAGGAAACTTCACTTGAATTTTTTGTCATATATACAGGAACGATTAGCGTTCAAAACTACTACTACTACTACTACTACACTACTGACTACTACTACTCATCTACGTACTACTACTACTTCCACTAGCATTATTAAAACTACTATTACATTGACTCTCTCACTCTCGCTCTCTCTCTCAACTACTACTACTATTACTATACTACACTACCTACTACTGACTACTACTAACTACACATCTCAATACTACAGTAGTTAGGGAGTCAATTATGTGACACGCCGCTGCGGCAAAATTTTGCCCACGGGATTTTACCACCTGGCTCTCGACCCTTTTTTGACGCCCAATTTTTACCTGCCTTGTATCCTTTTTGCCGCTTACTTTTGGCTTGAACTTTTTGGCCAATTTTTTACCTGACCTTGACCTCTTTTGGCCTTTACCTTTTGGGCCTTGACCTTTTTTCGACAACCCTTTTCTTGCCATTGGGTCATTTTTGTCCGGTATTTTCGGTTACCCTAAATTTTTTGGCAACGCCCTAATTTTTTGGCAACGCGCAATTTTTTGGCAACCCTAATTTTTTTGGCATCCCTAATTTTTTGGCAACCCTAATTTTTGGCACCCTAATTTTTCCGCCCACCCTAATTTTTTGCACCCCTTCGAAAAAGGGTTGCGCCAAACGGTTTTGCGTCAGCAACCGTTTGTACGTATTGCCCACTATCTTTTGCGCCCAGCGCCGCCCTAATTTTTTTGCGGGTCATGGGTCATTTTGGCCCCACGTAAATATTATCTGATCTTCTTTAGCCCGGGCTTACGCCTATTTTTCGATCGTCCTTTACCTTGTTTGATCTCTCTATGTATATTCTCTGTGAATTGACCTTGCAGATACCATGGCGCTGCATTTTTATGCCCACGGTAATTTTGCACCCTCACCTTAGCCTATCACCCTCAGCCTCCATATGCGCGATAAACACTACACCCAGCCTCCCACTACTCCGCCTACACCACCTACACTTAGTTCCTCTCAGCCTAAGACTACACAGCACGACTAGCTCCACCCATATCACAATCCTAGCTAACGCACACACTATATTCACTCAGCCCTTCACCGTAGACTACACATAAAACTAGACTCCACCCGCCTTCCCATAGCCTAAATGCACTACCCCTAGACCTCGCACCGCCAGCCCTCAACGCGTAGCGTAGCACCTATACCTAACCCACGTGTCCCTACAACTTGATGGGCTTTCAATTTTTAATGAGCCGGCATTATTGATGACTCTCTTGAATGACGTCATCTTTTAGCGGTTCATCTTTGATGGTGCCGTATATCCTCGATGGTACACCGCTTTGTTTACCATGCACACCGTAAGGAGTATCTAGCTGATTGTTCTATAGTGTTCTACCTGGAGTATTCTATGAGTGGCCTGGTGAGTGGGCCAGGTTTGAGTGCCAACGTGAGTGCCAATGAGCTGCCAATGAGCTGCGGCGCAGTGAGTGCGCATGACGTGCCAAGTGAGTGCCACATAGTGCCAAGTGAGTGCCACATAGTGCCACCTGAGTGCCACTTTTTTCAAGCCTTTTCTAGCCTCCCCTGAGCCTAGAATAGCCCTAATATTGGTGTCTACCCCTAGGTAATAAGGTATGAGGATTCGAATGGTGTACATTACAATCTGCTAGAATGCTTCCTACTACGAGTTAGTATTTTTATAACACTTATAGCATGACAGAATCATATATCTAAAGAGTTTTTACAGCAGTTGAGCAGTGACCGCAAAGCGTTTCGCGAGTTCTCCCGTTAGTCCGCGCGCGCAGGTGAACACGCGTCGGCGAAACCGCCCCCCGTCCGCGCAGGTCGCAATATTTCCCGCCCGCCGCGTGCGCCGCAGGGCGAAATATTTCCGCGTACCCGCCGCCGCGTGCGTCTGCAGACGCAAAATTTCCCGCCGTGAACGAAAAATCTGATATCAATGTAAACTATTCAAAGACAATTTCTTTTCAAATATACTATGAGTCATTCATTTTTACTACAATTGTACGAAATTTTATTAAAAACATTTACTTTACATACCTTAAAGCCGAGTAAATCAGTAAATCATAGAGGTGTTACATAGCAAAACACCTACGGGGATTAGTATGCTTTTGTTTTACTTTGTTTTACTGCTTTAACGTCTGTACTCTCTGCTTTAACTCTCTGCTTTCCTGCTTTTTAACTCTGTGCTTTACTGCTTTAACTCATATAGCATTACATACCTTAAAGCAGTTAATCAGTAAATCAAAAGGCATACTAACACCTAGGGGATTAGTTATGCTTTTGTTTACTGCTTTACTGCTTTAACCTCTTTATATACTGCTTTAGCTCATGTTTTACTGCTTTACTCATGTTTTTACATAGCTCATAACATTCCTGCTTTACTGCTTAACTTCAGTTCTTTGCTGGTTTACATTCATTATAAGTACAGTGAATTTTCTTTATTTTTTCTCACTTTTTGTTTTAATACTTTTTATTTTTGTTTTAATACTTTTTTTTTTGTTTTTATGACTTTTTTATTTTTGTGATGTAAGAATAAAAACACACAGAGTTTCCTGATTATTATAAACATTTTAATTTTAAATAAAATTTTACGAAATTTTATTAAAACCATATATTTTACTGCGTTACAACCATAATTATACTGGTTACTCGTTGTTCACTTAGCGCGTATGGATGTGGAGAAATTTCACGTTCACGAAGTCCGGTACTGTCTTGTAGCCACGTTGCCGATCAGGCGGTTGTTAATAACCTTTCTATTATTAAATATTTTAAAGAAATGGAGATTCTTTGCAGCACACCCCTGTAAAACATACTCATGGGTGTTAAATGTTTATCCGGAAAATTTAAGTAATATCAAGATGTGATTCAATTTCATTAATTGGCTCACGATAGTTAGATCGTTGGAAGCAATATCCACCTCGCGCCACAACAAAATTATTGTAACATCAGATTTGATTTATGGCACATCAAATTGAATTTGGAAATAGCAGAAACGTTCACAGTTTATTCTCACATCTAAATATCTCTGTGTTTTTCATAACGCAGAATATTTTTCATCAAAGCAAGCATATGCGAAGTGTTTCTTTAAACACACAGTATTTGCTGTTGTTTGGACAGAGAAGAGACATGAGTCAAATTAATGTATTGGCAACTCAAATGTTTCCCCTTCAAAGGAAAGAGTTCTTAAAAGTATATAAAGAGGTTACTTCGATCCCCCACGGTTATTTGATGTGTGAACTTCACCCAAAAAACACGCACAGAGTGCTGCTCCGTACCAACATTCTGCCCTATGAGATAGAAACTTGTATACATACCTGAATAATGAGTGCTCTAGTTGCAAAGTATTTACCTCTTATAAAAAAATTTAAAAAGCTGAAACATTCTGCACGACGTGGAAATGACTGCGGATCGCGTAATCATCCCAGTGTGTATCGTGAAGTCCTGTTTAAAATCTATACAAGGAAATGTTCCTTTAAACAGACCTTAGAAGGTAAAGCTACGTCGTTATAGAACATCATTAACAAAACTCTCTCCCTCAACATAAAAAATCTGAAAAATAAAAAGAAGTTACTACAGAGAGGAGGAGGGGTATTCCTACCATTACTCTTCTCCGTTATAGCTCCACTGATATCTAGGTGGTTGTCCCCATAATGAAGAAGGTTGCTGTACTTCCATATAATGAGTATGAGAAAATGAAGTATAATAACTAAGCAAGACATCTGTACAGTAATTCAGTGCACGCAGATTCACCGCTTGGGTAAACACCGGCACCGATACGCGAAAAAATTGCCACACTTTGCGCAAATTACGGTTGGCCGATGCGGTCACTATTCCGCCATCAACCAACACTCGAAGAAGTGTTTGTTGAACTCACTCGGCATTGACATTACACCTGCTTTCACGATCAAGCACAACAGCTGGCAGCCAACAGAATCGCTTATATTGGTGAACGATTCAATTTAGCTTTTCAGCAACGTCCTAAGCTCCATAGCTTACTATGATCCTAAAGTTGAACAGATAACCCAATACAGAAAGAAGTGTACAGAATATTAAATTCAGACATTAACATCCATGAGCCCAACGCCTCCTTTAATAAGCCAAGATGCCATACAAAAATTGATAGATCTTAAAGACATGCACCTACATCCATCCCTACGTATCCCGCTAGCCGATAATGTAGATATTCCTAATGAAGTAAAACTTGAAGTGAAAAATGAAGATAAATTTAAAAATATCCTAGAGGAGAGCTTACCTATTAGAGTGCGTAAATCAGGAATAGCTTTATATAATATTTTAAAAGACCAATTAACTTTGAATGAAGCAGGGCAGATCGTAATTGATGATGAAAATAGTTAAAGGATCAAATATTGTGGATTTGATAGCTGATCTCTCACGTAACTGGAAGAAAGGCCCTGTAAAAGGATGGAATGATATCAAACAAGAACTTCAGACTATTAATTTTCCCAGAAGTTTAATCTTAAATACAACGCGATTAGCAGACTTAGATAATATCCCCGTTACGCCAAGACCTGATTCAAGTCCATCAGGCACTTCTTACGCATCAGATAAATTTAAACGTGTTACCAGAGGACGAACAAGAAAACACGCATTAATAGCAAAGTTGATTAAATCGTAATTATGTATTTATCACATATTCTATTTATTGGGCAATGCTCTTCGCCTAGCTAATCAATAAATGTTATTTAAATCTTTTCTCACATACATTCTTTAAACCCTTGTGACCTAATATCACATTTTTAATTGAATATATATCATATACTATATACCTAATATATACCTATTATCAAACGTATATAATATATTATTATATACCTATATATTATATATATATAATATTACTACTCTCACCTATATATATATATAGTACTACTCACTATATATATGTATATATATATATATATATATATTATATAATATATTTAATCTATATATATATTATATATACTTATATAGTGATATATATTATATATATATACTATTAATATATATATATATATATTATATAATATATAATATATATTATATATCTAGTATATAATATATAAGCCGCTTACAGCGTGTTGTCGATAGACACATGGAGGCGAAGGCTGGTAGTTGATAAGTATTACTTCAACCTGAGAGAACCAAATAGTTTTGGGGGTTTCACTAGATTCGCATTAAGATATCCTGATATTGAGAAAAAAGAGCTAAAAAAATATCTAGAGGGGGAAGAGGCATTTACTCTATTGCATAACCCTGTAAGAAAAAAATTTTACTCCTACACGGAAAAGCCATAAGCCCCGGCAAGTCGATAGTGTGTGGCAATGGTAGACTTTAACCGGAATGATTAAATAATGTTCTTATAATGAAGGTTTTCAATATATACTTTTTCCAATTGAACGTAATACCTCTAGATACTTGTGGTTCGAGGCCAACTAAAGATAGATAAGCTCAGCTACGATTGCCTAATTGCTGTACTTGAAATTATAAAGGACGAGCGGAGAACACCTAAATCATTTTGGACGATTCAGGAATCGGAGTTCAAGGGCGAGAGTTTTCAGGAGCTGCTCTGGGAGTATGGTGTTAAGCTATTACAATACATTTCCGTAACAAGCGGCTATTAAGTTTGGAACAGTCCAGCGTACTAATTAAAGAGCGCATCGCCTAGGTATTTTAGCTAAGATGAACACTTTTAATATTTGATATACCTGGTAACCGATCTGGCTTATTCTTATAACAGGTCTTACCCCCATAGAAGTATAAAGAACAACAAACACCTTTAGATTTTGATGTTCAAAAAATCTGAGAGGACCTGTATGGTGCATATGGTGAAACATAAATAAGATAATTCAGGAAAATGTGGTATCGATTATGTAAAGATATCACGGTATCTCGGGACAGACAAAAGGGAATTGAATCGCGCTCTCGCGCACTACGGCAAGTTTTTTAAAGTCGCACAATATCCCGACCCTTCGTCGTGACAGTCCTTTAAAGTTATATTATCTGGAGGATTTAAAATGGTGAAAAAATAAAGGCGGTTTTATAAACGGCCCAAATACAAAAACGTAAGGTCAATCCTGTAACTCACGATATAAAATACTGAAAAAATATTAGCTACGAGACGGTAAAGGAAAAAATAATGGCAGTTACTTGTGAAATGGGAGGGATATCCTCTGGCCAAGTTTAATACTTATAAATAAAAGCAAGTGAAGTTTAAGAATGCAACTCTCAGTCAGTTGTCATTATAATCATGGAGAGTGTAGATCACTTTTATATAACTCTGCCTTTCTTCAGCCTCCCTGGATTTACATCCTGATAATAAACCTCCTCGGATTTTTACAACTATGTTAATGAATCCTATTCAGCTTGAAAGAGAGGCATACGAAGTAGGATTATGTGAAATGATATTAAATACGGACATAGAAAATTTACCTCACAATCTATTCTGGATTGGGGGTTGTACAGAAGTGTAGAATGTGTTGAAACTATTTTACAAGTGAAAGATACGCGTTATCTGAAAAGGACTACAATTGCCAAAAAGATGAATACGAACAACATTTGCTACAAAGAATACTTCCTTTGAAGAATTTACTGCTGCGGAGGTCATATTTTTAAAATGCGTGCTGCTATTTTTAGTCATTTTTAAAACGTTCTGCTTTGATATGAGTATTATGTGTAAGGATCTTGGTATACAAAACTGAATTGCGTATCTATAGTATAAAGTAAATAATATCTTTAAAGTTTCAAAAGTAAATGTAACACGCTGGCGAGACCGGGACATGGTTTTTTTCTCGAACGAATCACCTGGCAGCGTAAACATATTCGTAGACGTGATGCTGAGTTGGATATACTTCATGATATCCCTACTATGTTGAAGAGGGTTATCTATCTGTGAGAGAATCAAACCGCATGACTCCACATGAACTAAAAGATGAAGCAGATCGAGTACTGCATATACATGTACCCCATCCGAGAAGGCTGCAATCATCCAGGCATGGCCTTGTATATACAATATAAATTGATCATCAAATATGTAGGTAATACTAACTCGCTTTTTAATTAAGAGGTAGTATGTTTTTCGCCGAGAGAGTAACAGTTATACCATTCGCGCTAATGTTCATTATCTTCCTCTGAATAGATCAATTTGACACTGTGCGCGTGCAAGTATAAAAGATGTAGCAGGAAATCCCTTCCCTTTACAGATCGGAGCCACTGTTTATGCGCAAAGG
>JABUQX010115013.1:0-12500 GCA_015478945.1 Trachelipus rathkii
ATATGCTGCTATTTTGGTCGAAAGAGTGCGTCGAGTGACCTGAAGGACTGATTGGTGAAGTAACAAGGTGCGTCTCTCAGGAGTGGCTACAGAGGATGTGGGATCAGGATCTGGTTAATTATGAAACAAATGATTGAGGAAATTGAGGAAGAAGAAGAATAACTTATATGGGTTTATGGATGTGGACAAACCAGCGTCTATGATAGAGTTACATAGGGAAGCTTTTGTGGCAGGTATTATATATCATGGTGGTGGTGGTAGGCTATCTGATGGAATCCAAAAGTATGCGGTATGACGATTAGTGAAGCGTGGTGTTAGAATAAATGGTGTCAATGCGTGGGATTAGTTTAGATTCAATAGCAGAGAAAGCAGAGGTAAATAGTGTCTATGTCTTTCCTTGGTTATTCATTTGTACGTATGGATGGGGTTATGAAAGAATCGAGGTGGGATGGCAGGAAATCGGTGTAGAATGATGGAGAATGGAGATAAGTGGAGGGGCCCTACCTATTATATGTGCGGATGATTTGTTCTGTGTGGCGAATCTGAAAGAGGTTGAGAGGATTTGGTAGAGAGATTTTGCTGGCAGGGTGTGAAAAAGAGGGGTTTGAAAGTAAACGTAGAATAAGGTAAGGTTTATGGTATGTGAGGTGAGGACAGCCCGCGATGTGAAAGTAATGTTAGATGGTGAGCAGCGGCAGCAAGTGTCGAGTTTTACATATTTAGAAATGTATGCTGTTTGGATTGGAAAAGAACGGGGAAACGGATGATTGGCAGAGTGTAGAGGAAAAGTTAATGGATGCCAGGAGGGTTGCTGTTGCAATTAAATCGTGGGTGGATGTAAAAGGACTAAGTCTCGAGTGCGCTAGAGATCTATACATGAGGGTATGTTGTTACCTGCGTTATTGTATTGTAGTGAGACTATTGTTTGGAATAAGAAGTAGTAGATCTAAATGTTCAATGTGTTCAGATTGGGACAATCTTAGGACAACCTTAAGGGCGTGTGAGAAGAATTAATAAAATTGAGAATGAAGAGACTATTATGAGCTGTTGTGGTGTGAAGAAAGGGGTTAAATGAGAATAAATGGAAGTATGTTGAGATGGTTTGCGTCATGTGGAAAAGATGGATGATAGTTTGGTTGGTTAAGAGGATATATAGTGGCGAGTGTTTGGGAACCGACCGGCTGGGAGACCGCAAGAGAAAGTGGATTGAGTCGGCGTTGAAACGAATGTCTAGAAGGAGAGAAATGTTGACTCTTGGCACGAAGGCCGAGAATTTAAGGTGCATGATAGGGAGAGAATAGCAGGTGTTTCGTTGTGGGGGGCCTGTTGTGGGGCCCACTTGCGCCATGGGGATGAACCCTTACATGACGATTTACCATAGTGAGGGTCCGCGCGGGTCCCATAAGCTCTAGGGTGGATTTTCTGTCTGTGACGGAGTTTTCACTAATTAATGAGGTATAAAGGGAGGCGGTAAGGCTGGGCTTTCTTTTCGACATTTGTCACTCCTCTCCTACTGCTTTTCTTGTCCGATGCTTGTAGCGCACCTTACTTCCCAATCTTGGGGAAAAGTGAAGTTAGATAAAGGAAAGAAGAAAACACATAAAGTCTAAATATATTATAATATATATACTATATATAATATATATATATAGATATAATATATATATATATATATATATATATATATATTATATTATATCTATATATATATATAAATATATATATAATATTATATATATATACATATATAATATATATATATATATATTAATATATATATACTATATATATATATATATATAATATATATATATATTACTTAATATATATATATAATTATATATATATATATATATATATATAGATAATATATATATATTATTATAAATTATATATATATTATATATATATATATATATATATATATATATATATATAATTATATATATATAATATATATATTATTAATATAGTACTATAATATATACTATAATAATATATAATTATATATATATATAGTATAATAATATATATATATCAAAGGTAATCCACATGGACACAATTTTCCAAATTTTCCTTCGATATTACCAGGAGCTCCGAAAGGTGAAGATAAGAAAGACATTGATCTCGATGATTCTAGGTATTTATCTTTCATATAACATTAATTTATTATTGATATTTTATGTTAAGTCATTACTATTTTTGAAGGAATACTTGTAAGTAGAAGTAGTAGTAGTCCTTTTACAGTTTGATTTTACTTGCGTTTTGTGTTTTTTTTTTTTTTTAATTTACGTTTGTAATAATGATATAATAATATAATGATAATTTTTTTATTATTATTATTATTATTATTATTATTATTATTATTATTATTTTTATTATTATTATTATTATTATTTTTATTATTATTATTCTTATTATTAAAAAGAATGTTATTTAAGAAAGTGCAAAGAAGTGATAATTAATATGTACCTTATAATACAAAGAAGCCGATTTAAAAATAATCTTTTGTACTACGAAATCGAATCTAATTTGATAAAAAAAGGTAACTTTCCTAGTCTCATAAGATTAAGTTCCTTGTACTCCTCTCATTGTTTCAACTGCATACATTTATACTTTGAATAACATCGCATACATTTGCTTGATTTATTACTTAGTTCAACAAATAATCAAGCCTATTAGGACATTATCAATGCTATTTGAAAGATATTTAAAAAGTCATTTTAGTTTCCAAAACATTTCAAATAGTTATCGTATAGTAAGTCAATTGGCAGTAAATGATATGCATAATTATAATTATTTGAATCAGTTCTTAAAAATAAATATCTCTTTTTAAATGTCTCTTTATTACTTCAATTATATAATTATTTAGTTATGATAAACTTATTAACACTTTCTTGACTAATCATTATTATTATTATTATTATTATTATTATTATTATTATTATTATTATTATTATTATTATTATTATTATTATTATTATTATTATTATTATTATTATTGCAGTGGAAAAGAAATCGCTTCTTTATTGAAAGAACCTCCTTCCTATCAGCCTAAAGCGGAATCCCACAACTCAAAGGATCCTTCTTCATTAATGCCACATTCTTCCTCTACCTCGAGATTTAAATCTACTTCTATTGTTCGTATTCGCCGTCCGGACGGAGTAAGTGATTATTGTGTAAACATTAAGGAAGCTACACACACACACACACACTTGCGATATTCGCCGAACCTTTTTAAGGCGAATAGTCAGACATTTGTATGTGTGGATGGTTTTTTTTTGGGGGGGCGAATGTTTGTTATTAGTTCTTGGCTTGCCATATGCACGAATGTTTTTCATAGCTTGTTGGTAAAATAACATTTCAAAATGATGATTCATTGTAAAAAGTTTGTTGAAATATTCGTCGAACATTCGCCTTTAAGCAATGCCAAATTTATTGACAATTTATTAAAGTATCAAACGAAGAATTTATCTGATATCAAATAATCTCTGATAAAATTTGATTTTTTTTTTATTAACCCAAATTCTATTTAAATTAGTATTTGAAAATTTATTAGCAGATTTTTAGTTTTCTGAAGTTCTTTTTGTTTTAATGAGATTTGAGAGTGAATGGAGTTGGAAATGTCTCTTTTAGTTTCTCGTTTGTCTTTATATTCTTTATCCCTGTGTGTTAAGAAAAAGAATTAACAACAATGCACTTAAACACTTAAAGATCAAAATATTCTGCACAAAAAAAAAATTCATACTTCACACACTCGACCCTCTCCAACCTACGAAGTTATCTGTAAGCAAAACAATAAAATCCCCAGTGCCAAAAAATAAACAATTAAATTTTATTATGCAACACTATTCAAAAATCAGCCATAAACTCACAAGCAGTCGTACCAAACCAAATATGCAATATTCATTCCAAACACTTGGGAATCAAAGCTATCGCAGTCCTAACTCAATTATTCATGACATTCTAACACTCCCACCACTCTGTAAACACGCACATATAATTCCTATAATAAAGCCCCCCAACCCCCCCAAAAAATAAATAAATTAAAAAAAAAATCTTAACAACCCAGCCTCTTATAGACCTACCCCCCCCCTAAAAAAAAAATCTTGACAACCCAGTTTCTTATAGACCTATATCATTGCTCTTTACAATATCCAAAGTATTAGAAAAATAATCTTGACTGGAATATCTCCCTTCATCCCCTTATCAACCTCGCAACATGGATTTAGACAAAAACACTCCCCTACTACTCTCCTAACCGATCTAACACAACAGATCCTTATTGGTTTTAACCAAACTCTTCAACCTTCTCGCACTCTCATGGAAATAGACATTAACAAGGCATTTAACTTTTCTTTAATTTTTTATTCCCATGTATCTAACTAGACTTTAAAAATATATTATTTTGGATTTATGACATATTTTTATTTTATTTAAAGGTTATTGAGGAAACAAGAAAATATCGTGATAGCGATGGTAGGGAGGAGACGGAAATTATAACTCGAGAACCAGGCTCTGAAGATAGCATTCAAAATGTTGACCCCTTTTCAGGTATTATTATTATTATTATCCAAATGAAGTTTCTTAGTGTGTGGAGGAAAGTTTGAGAATTTCATTTATTAAAATGTCTTAATTAAATCTATGAATAAGGGGATTTTATTATTATTATTACTAGTAGTAGTACAATACTTTTGTCATCATTTATGGGCAAAACTATATTCAAGATTGAGAACCTGAATTAACATGGTAAGCACAAAAATAACTAGATTTTTGATTTTATTAATAATTAAATAATTTATTAATAATCTGAATTAAAAAAGAAAAGTCAGTAACTTAGCAAAAAGATCAGTCCATTTCTTCTCCAGCAGAAGATTGCTTTCATTTCATTTACCATAGTTAATGAAAATCTGAGCGAATCCCAGAGACTGTAAAGGGGAGTCGATTTTGTGACCTAGATAAGAGAAGGGGAAAATTAGAGACGGGAGATGGAAAGCTGATTAAGAGAACCCTCTAAAAATAAATAATATAAGTTGGTTATGATAAAAAAGAAATAAGGCAGTTAAAGAATTATAAAGAAGTTGGTTGTGAACCCTCTAATAATAAATAATAAAAGTTGGTTATGATAAAAAAAATGATAAGGCAGTTAAAAAATTATAAAGCAGTTGGTTGTGATAAAAAAAAATTATAGAGTAATTATAGTGATATAAAGTTGGAAGGAAAAATGATTTCATGTCTCCAGTTTTATCGATTTATCCTAATAAATCCTGATTTCACTTCAGAATCCCACCAGAATTAATGATTGACTGTAAAGAAATATAAGTTAACAAATATAAATAAATGTAAATACGGTATATGTTATGTAATTTGATCAATCAGTATACCAGTCGGGGATTCCGTGTGGGAATCTTTTAAAGTTTATGGTTTTTGCGAATCAAATTCAAATTTCTTGTTTTATAATTTGCCATCTTAGAAGGGTAAAGGATGAAAAGAATTAATTTTTTTTTTTTTAAATTCTACTAATTCTATCATTCTCAATAAGGATTTTCACGTGTTGGGGATTTATTATTATTATTATTATTATTATTATTATATTATTATTATTATTATTATTATTAATATTAATTATTATTTCTTTCTTTTCTTGTTCTTCACGCCCTTCCCTCTTTCTGCGCCCCCAAGACTGTGAGTAAGTGCGTGACAAGGCATCGGAAAAGAAAACAGGTAGAAGAACATGACAAAACGTCAAAGAAAGCCCACGGCCTTACCGCACCCCTCTGTACCACTAATTATGAGAGCTTCGTCACAGACAGAAAAATCCACCCTTAAGCTTCATGGGAACCGCGACCGGACCCTCACTATTGGTAAATCGTCAATGTAAGGGTTCATCCCCTGGCCCAGGTGGGCCACAACCATGCCCCCATACAAAAAACCCCGCCATTCTCTCCTATCATGCACCTTTATTCTCGCCCTTCTGCCAAACTCACATTTTTCTCTCCTTCAGACATTCGTTCACCGACTCAATCACTTTTTCTCTTCGGTTCTCCCAAGCCGGTCGATTCCCACGACACTCACCACTATACATCCGGCTTAACCAACCGAATAATCATTCATCCTTTCCACATGACCAAACCATTTTCAAACATTACTTTCATTTATTCTCTCATTTACCCCTTTCTTCACACACACCACTCTCTATACGTTCATTCCTCCTCTTTTATCATTCTTTCTTCACACCTAGCACACCACTAAGATTGTGTTTCCATCTGAACACATTGACTTTTAGATCTATACTTTCTTATTCCAGACCATAGTCCGCTACTATACAATAACAAAAAACATACCTTCAGTAAGACCCTAGCACACTCCAAGACTTGTCCTTTGCCATTCCACGATGTTTAAATGCGATGCACCAGTCACATTTCCGCGTCATTCACACGTTAACCTACTACACTCGTGCATCGTGCCGTTCCCTATTACTCATCCAACATAGCATCCGCTCGCTAATAATTACTATATATTAAACTCACGGGTACACTTCCGTTATCTCAGCGGCCTGGCGATCTCAAAGCCCATGTCTAACATCAACCTCTGCACACTGCCAGGAAGTGTCTCACTCACAACCATTTAACGCTCTTGACTTTCTATCCACTCAGTTTACTTTCAGACCCCTTCCTTTACATACCCCCTGCCAAAACTCTCTATCAATCCTCTCAAGCCAAGCTCTTTCAGATTCGCCACAACGAACCTAATTCAAATTCCGCATTAATATAGATAGTAGGCACCCGATCCGACCTTCAAACATTCCATTGTCTCAACCGTTCTAACGACCTAATTTCCTTTGCCATCCCCACCTCAAATTCTTTCACTAACCCCATCGCATATACAAACTTGTGTAAAAGATAACCGCAAGGAGGAATTAACAAACTCTGTTCACTCACAAAGCAGAATCAGCTTTCATATAATATTACACTACTTAACCAATCGATGACTAACCATTCGATCAACCTTTGTATTACTTAACACCACGCTCGAACGTTAATTCAAGTCATTACATACATTTCGTAATTTCCCCATTCCGACCTATACCACCAAACACAATTATAAATCACTAAACACCTGCCATTAACACGATTCCCTACAGTAAACTCTATATAGCGGCGCTGGTATTGCCAAATCCATCAAAACCTAATTATTCAAGTTTAGTTCGTTCTTCTCACTACATATATTTTCTCAAATATATCTGATTATCAGAATTAGTAAGATTTGAATACCAACTCCACCCATTTTTTTTTCTCCAAGCTTCACTCATTGTTCTTCACCAGATCTTAGTTATATGAGCGCGCCACTCTGACAGGACAACTCTATTAACGAAGTGCGACCAAAGATGACAAGCATATACCTTCCCTACAAAACTGCAATAAACTTATTCCCCTATAATTTCCTACAGTTCCCCTTTCTTCCCTTACCCTCTCTACAAGGGTACTATTACCGCTCTCCTCCACATAAATCGGAACTATTACCTCCATAAACGCTTTATTACACAACTCTCCAAATCCATATCTATCACCCATCTCGCCTCCACGAGCATCTTGATCATAAAGTACCCTCTCAGATCATCAGTGAATTCACATTAGACCACCTAAGACTATACCATGTACCACGCAAATTTAACCATTCACACAATTCAACTCTTCCCATTCAACCACCCTTGAGAGCCAACATTAATCAGCAAAAATACCTCACATCGACTACTCAATATATCTCTCGTCCCCAAAAATAACCCATTCCCTTCTTAGAGCAAGTACCTCGGATCAATAAAATCCGCGACACAGTGTCACTAAGCTACCCGGTCTCTCATCATGACTTAGTTAATATTGGATGCAGACATTTATCGAAGTATGAGTCTTCTCCACGAACGTCAACCACCCTCGACAGTACATTTCATCAGTAGTTACAAAAAAGCACTCACTCATCACTATTCCATTTAAATATCTCACCAGCAGAATCCCTTCTACTATCTCTATTGCTTATCCTTTCAGCGCTTTTCCTTCCGAACGAGCTTACCATATTTCCTTGTATGTCTCCAATTACATCCATTGCCTTCCAAACTGTTCACGTTTACCTCTTTTTTCCTTACTACGTATACACCTTCGTTTCAAGCTACTTTCTGTTTTTCATCATCTGAATTATATAATATACCAAGCATTCTTTCTCATTTGAATCTCGGTCATTTCGCTGTTTACAGTACCATTTCACCCTAACCGACCCGCTTCTTTTTAACTTTAAACCGCTTGCATCACCTGTTCACCTATACATTCCACCATTCGCTGTTAACACTCTTACTCCCGTTACTTACCTGTTAGACACATCCACCACAACGATTCCTTTGCAACTATAAACAATTGTTTCCTTCATTTGCGGCCCCCACAGATTTTAGTGAAGATACAGTAATCAACTTAGGTTACACAATACACAAGTCCTCACAGGTAAAAATAACAGTAACAATACAAACGATGATTTAACTAGCTAAGCGCTTTCTATACATATACTATATCCTTATTATCTGTCAACACTTAACTTTCACTCATTAAATGTTTATCTAAATGTACCTTTCGTAATTACTCTTCCATCTCCATCCAAGCCAACCCAAAACTAACTTAATTTATAATAGAACAACGATATGATTGGCCGATAATCCCATTCCATTTAAAACTAACCTGTAACTGAATTTTAACATCCAACACATATCAACATCTACATCTCCTTATTCACCAACACTAAATCAATACATACTTTTCACTTCGATATAACCATCTCTACCTTACACCAACTCTAATATATATATTTATGGATACACTTGTGTTTAAAGAAAGTAAATTACTTACACACATACCTCACTCATTCACAGAAATCAATCTAATTCCTTCCTACCGTTCTACTTTCTTCCGCCACTCCCAAAAACCACTAAACGTGTTTATACACCCCTTTACCTTCTTTTTTGAAATACACCTATCAACCATTCAGGTCCCCAAAAACTATCCAATCTGAAGCTCCTACTTCACCCCATTCCAGAACATTCATTTCAGAATATGCCCAAAAATATAATTACGTGGTCTCTCTTCAACGATTTCGCATCTAGATGGACACAATACAGTCACTACAAACCACTACATTACCATTGAGTGCCTTTATCAAAACTTAAATTTAATCCTTATATAGAATCTAGGACTCACACAATCAAAGTCGACCATAGCTTTGTACCTACAGGTCAACTCATCAAATTAAGCAACTCCTTCTCTTCCTCTGAACTCAAATTCTCTCCACACCAGCAACGCAACACAATTAATTCACATCACACCAACTTAATTATTCACCAGATTTTTCCTTCACTTGTTTCTTGTCACTTAGTACTGAAGCAAATCTCAAAATTTAGCCCTCTTTCTAAATTCGATCCAATATCACCATCCTCGGCTCTTCTCACCTCAACATTTGAATTCCTCTGGACATTCCATGTGTACCCTATACGATTCACATACAATTTCAATATCATTCATTTACTTCTCTTCAGAATACAAATTTCATACAATATTTCATACAAGTTTTCAATTTAAAGCAAACCCTATTAGTTATTATTAATTATTAGTTAATCATAGGCATAGAAGTTGTCAAGAAATAGGCATTTAATTGGGAGTATAGATGAAAAACCCAAACGCATGAAAGGTAATAGAAAAGAATAAGAAAGTAAGATAAGATTGAGAAAAAGGTGAGTAAAGTTAAAGCAGAAGCAATTAGAAAGAAATATTACCAGAATATATAAAGTAAAATGAATGTCGAAATGAGTGTAATGAATTATAATTTAGATAGATGGAATATCTGTAACCCAAGAGGCGTGGTAGTATTGAAAGAGTAGAATATAAGTTCCGAAAGGGATTTGTAGAAATAAAAAGGTAGCATGCTGGTATTAAGTAAATTAGAAAAAATACGCTTAAATTTAAAGGGTAAGGGAGATGATGAAGGAGGAATAATATCTAGTGCCAGGATACACATAGCAGGAAATCTAATTCTAACTTGGGTGTGTTCGCTAGGGAAGATATTTTTGGTTAAAAGAATAGTGAGCAAGGGAACAATATTGCGAAGCCAACAGGTGTCAAAAATTTATGAAGTAAGGTAAAGCGCGAGTAAATAGAGGTGAATTATCTCAGGAGTTTCACAGTAAGATAGAATGTAAAATGAGAAGAAAAGAAAATGAAAAAATAGCGAAAGAGCGTACGCCGATTCGCGGAAGGCTCGAGCAAGCGCGACCGCCTGGCGAAAGAGCGGAGAAGTACAATGGCTTATGTTATCTTAGGTTTGTATGGACTACTGCACCCTGGCGCTATGTGCGGCGCTCTCTATGACCAGTAGGCTTATAGCTAGTCTGAAACTCTGCTGCCTCAGGTAATTTAATAGATATCAGGCGAGTGTTGTCAATGCGCGCAGAGCTTTCATGAATTAATTAAAAGTTATGCTATGACGATATGAAGCGTGTGAGAATAAAATCTCGAGGTTAATAAGTGAAAGGGTACGCTTTTACATTATCTAATGAAGTGGAGGCTCAAGGATGTTTACTGGGATGAAATCTCTGTATGGCTTATTTGGAATTTGTATAAGGATGGCGTTCTAAGAGATTAAGAAAAGTATTCCTGACAGGGGCTCCAAGCGCTACGGTGAAAGATGTTAGACTGATGAAATGGAAGAGGAGTAGAGGGTGACCTGCATATTGTACACGAATGATTGGTTTTGTGTGACGAATCTGAAGAGAGTTTGAGAGGATTAATGAAGTGGTTTGGCCAAGGGTGTGTAAAAGGTTGAGGTGTCGGTAAAGTTAATGTAAGATAATAGTAATATTATAAGGATAATGTAGTTGTTAGAGTGTAAGGAGAAGTCCGCTGTGTAAAGCATTGTTTGAGGATGGTGAAGGAATGGAGAACAAAGTATCCCGAGGGTTTTTAAACGAAAGTTAGTCGACTATATGTTGAATGAAATTGGCGAAAAGCGGATGATTCAGACGTGATAGTTATAAGAGTTGCTGAACAGCTAGGTTAGAGGTTGCTAGGCATGCAATTAAATCCTTGTCAGTCTTGATTGCGCTAGGGTATTTTAATAATAATAATAATCTAATGTATAGTTTTAATTGTGTTAATGTATAGATGAGAATAAAGACGGTAAGGTTTACAATCTCGTTCAATGTGACGCGATAGGGGCGTGTTCTAGGTGTGAAAATAATTTTGATTAAAAATAGGGATTCGCAATGAAAGCATGTTATGTGAGTTCTGGGGTTTGAGGAGAAAGCGCGTAAAATGATGGGAGGAATAAGAGACAACTGCATCTAACGGTTGGTTTGGTAATAGGCGAATATTGGTTATGGATGGGCTCATGGTCTGGTGCTGTGCTGGGAATCGACCAGGCTGGGAGAGCTGAATGTAAAAAAGTAGATTGAGCTCAGTAAGAGCCATGTCCTGTGAATAGAGAGGAAATGAGAATATGAGTTGGCACATGGAACTCGAGAAGAAAGAGGTATCTATACATAGAAAGGTTGAAATTTGTGGGTTTTGGGAGAAATAGTTCGCGGCTTGTGGACTTGGCCCAGGGGAACATAACCCCACATTGACGTGAGATGATTTGACAACCTTCAATGAATAGTGTCGTCGCGGAGTCTTGGTGAAGCCATGGGTTATTTTTTTTTTTACCTGCCGTATGAAGCTGATTACTTATATAGGGGGTTATAGGTATGATGGTGGGGGCTTCTTTGACTTAATGTCATGTACTTCTACTTAATTATAATATTTCCGTGAATGTCACGCACCCTCTCCCCACTCCCTATCTGTGAGGATGAAGGGAGAGATGATAAAGAAAGACAAAATATATTTTTTTTACAAACTGCATGAAGATTTATATTATCATTGTCATTTTCAGATCCTTCGTTTACTGGTATATTCAAAAGGTTTCCCTTCTCTATATTTTAGTTGTTGAACTTCTGAATTGTGTAGATTTTAAACTAGTCGTTAAACTCTTATTATTATTATTTTAATCTATTTTTATATTATTATTATTAGCATTCGTCAATATCTTGCATTGATGTACGTGAGGTATTATATATTATTGGGAGCTTCGTCATATTAGCACTTATAATAAAGATAACACATTTTCATGCACCAACTTAATCATACTCATTATATTTGTACTAATAATTTTCTGCTTTTAAATCGTCAATATTACTATTACTAAATAATGTTTTTATTAGGAAAATATGTTCTTTCATTCTAAAGTTTACTTAGTAGACGAGATTTGTTATTAATCATTATATTAATATTGATTCTAATATTTTTTCCATTAACATTTAAGTCGATTCGGAAATTCAAATTATTTCGTAAGAAAAAAAATTTCCCTTCACTATTTTCGACGAAAATAATTACACATTTCTAACTTACCTCGAGTCCGTTTCAAAAAGATTTCAC
>JABUQX010115013.1:17500-25000 GCA_015478945.1 Trachelipus rathkii
GAATTGAGTCAAGAAAACTGAGGTACAACTGAAAGGTTTGCCCATAGATGGCTCAACCATGTGATGGTGGCTTTTACTAGCATGATGTAAAGGTAGTCGAGCATGGTGCTTCTGTCTGCACCATAAGTCATAGAGGTGAAGTGCCGTAGGAAGTTCAAATAACAGCGGTAACTAGCTTTGAGGTGAGTAATGTGAGGATGGTACTTGAAACGCACATCAAGCAGCATATCCAAGAATCTCATCGTCGGCTGCACATGGATGGGGTTGCTTGCCATAGATGTGTAATATAGGATGTGATTACATACAACCTCCTCATCGGAGTGGTTTTTAATATAGGAAAAACATGGCTTTAGCATGTAAAGCCAGGTGCACTAAACAAGGAGGAAATCCTATCGATGTCTAGCTAAAGTTGACGAACAATACAAGGAAGTTTTGCTGAAGTGATGTATAGTGTAATAAGATCTTCATTATAGATTGTGTCAACTACTCCTTTGAGCCTTGAGGCCTATTACGAAAAGCAACACACTGCTCTATAGAACTCTCTTATCCATAACAAAACGTCTCGAAAGTGTGGTGTCACAGCGGACTTGAAACGAAGTATCCGGCATTAGTAATGAATGAAGAGGGGAAATTGTCCCTTAAGGCCCAATAAGTCAAGGTTTCGCAAACCCCTCATCCTCTACGTGCTGTTATATGCCTCTTCGAGATCAAAGAAAACGACTAGGACCATCTTGATAGAAGCAAGAGACTCGAGTATGTCGTAATCTAAAAGAAGGGGGGGTCCTGAGAAGAGCGATGGTGACGGAAACCAAACGATAGTTAGAAAATGCATTCACTGTTCACTACCTTCTGAAACGCAGAAGGTAGTGAACAGAGGAGCTACAATTAGGGCAAAAAAGATGATTTCTATCATAGCTGGGGTGGAGAGAACTTGCACTTCTTGAACATATGATCCCGGGGGGAACAAACAATATTTCTGGAGGTGGCGAAATGTATGTCACTTGAAACACCAAATCGGGAAAGGCACATAGGTCCAAACTGTGTGCATAGTAAAACCAAATTTTACTTTGGTTGCTGGGAAAGACACAGGGAAGGTAAGTAGGAGACCAGAGTTTGGCGTTGAGAGGTTCTTCTACAGAGGATGGAACCGATAAAGGTCGGTGATTGGCACATTCGTCGTTGCAAACATGCGAGAATTTCATCTGAAGTATCGGATCAGAACTCTGGCGCATATATGGTTCCTTTTGACGTTTAACGAATGTCGTCGGATTTGAAAACTATAGGAATCTTCCCCAGATGACAGGGAAGCAAGTACTTGGCATCGGTTCTAGAGGTAGCACGGACAAGGATAGAATCGTTTCCTATTGGCGTTGCCTACGAGTATGTCTCAGTTGTTATAAAAGCTGCTTTTAATGCATTACTAAGGATGAGTTGGCTTATAGCAGTCAGGGACGTGATCTTGTTAAATGCAAATAAAATTAAGCGTGTAAAAATAAAACTTGGGACCCATGAAGGTGGTCTGAGAAACCTATCGTTTCAGCTTCGATATTCTGATGTCTAAATCGAGACCCTGCTGATGCGGGGTCTCTTGGGATGGCTGACGTGGGGTTTGAGCGATAGGGCTGTGCTGAGATGCCAGAACAGCCTTTGCTGGTCCAAACTGGATAGTCCTAGAAACGGATCCGTTATTTAGGACTACTGGTTTGGTTGGTGCATCAACAATTTCATCAACAAGGGCATCAAATCCTCTGCTGGTCTCTGGTCTAGTATTGGTCGGGAAGGGATCGGGTTGGGAGCCTGACAGATGTTTAGGTTCACCTTATTTTATAACGTTTTCCCTCTTTTACGACTTAGTCATAAAGGTTTCTCTTTTAATAACATCAGCGAACATAAAAAACACAGATACAATATACCTAATGATGTTATATAAATTCAGATATGTCCTGGGAGTATAACCGCGGAAACTGCTAACAACTCACTCCCAGAACTCGAAACCTCCCTCCTGAAACCTCACCCCGTGGGGTTGGCTATAGGTAAAACCTCGGAAAGCTCCCCAATTGAAAGAAGACTTTATATTTTCATTAAGAGTGAATACGTTGGTCTTCTTAGTGTAATTCTAGGTACCAGCAAATTGAAATCAAAAATCTAAAATACCTACATCAACGGTTTCTTTCTTTAGGTTACAGAGACGTTAGAAATTAAAAGTCGTTCACCACACGTCTTGGTACATGGAGCCAAAACTTTATCACTAAAGTGTAGGAAAGCCTCCTTAGTGGTTAGAAAAGATTTGGATCACCTACAATAGGCGGCCCAGAGAATGCCGAGGACAATCGATCCACGGGGAAAGGAGGTCAAGCTGGCACAAGATACGCACAAGGACAGCAGCTCAATAGCTACCTGGATTCAGAGAGGATAGAGGATCAACTTCATAGAAAACACCGGAAATACGTAGGGTAGTACGTGCCAAAAATTAATGAGAAAGGATATTAACTAGGGAAAGGACGGGGAATAAGAACGATATCCATAAATGGGAAAAAAAACAGCAGATGAAACAGACGGATGCTGCTCATGCAATCATAACTTTTCATGCTCATAATAAAATAATCTAATAATATATATTATATTTAGACCAAATAACAAAAAAAATGGTGTAATAAATTATTATTATATCTTAATGGCAACTTTCAATTTTTAATAATTATTTTACATTAATTATAATAATAATAATAATAATAATAATAATAATAATAATAATAATAATAATAATAATAATAATAATAATAATAATAATAATAATAATAATAATAATAATAATAATAATAATTTAATAATAATTTAATAATAATTTTAATAATAATTATAAAAATATTTTTTAATAACTATAATAATAATCAATATAATACATAATAATAATATATATCATGGTTTAACAAGACAAAATATGTTATATTTTTATAATAATAATAATATAATAATAATAATAATAATAAAATATTATTTATTATTATTATTATTATATTATTATTATTATTATTATTATTAATTATTATTTTAATAATAATAATAATAATAATAATTATTATAATTATTATTATTATATTATTATTATTATTATTATTATTATTATTATTATTATTATTATTATTATTATTATTATTATTATTATTATATTATTATTATTATTATTATTATTATTATTATTTTCCATACTAGTTAATACTACTTTTTGTTTTGAACATATCACTTACTCTACCTTCGCATTCTCGCGTAGAATTATTTTTCGTGAACCCTGTGACACAAGGGGAATCGCCTTTGCATAAGAATGATCCAAGAGTATTTACACACTCCTCGTTTCGCTTACATGGCAGGTTAATGCATTCATCAATATCTACAAAAGGTACAATGTTAATACTTCAGACGTTTCCACAAGTACAGACTTAAATTACAGACTTTAAAACTAAGTGAAAGAAGAATGCTAAAATATCAGACAATAAAGCAAAAGGGTAAAGGTGGAATGCTAAAACTTTAAACTTTTGCAAAAGCAAAGTAAAAAATTAAAAAAAAAAACGTTTATTTTTATTAAAAAGAAAGAAAAAACTACTAAAAAAATGTTTTTTTTGAATCACTTTATCTAATGTCAGCTGCAAACGAAATAAATATACCTTATACCTTATTAAAATAATTATTACAACAATTTTAACTATTATTATTATTATTATTATTATTATTATTATTATTATTATTATTATTATTATTATTATTATTATTATTATTATTATTATTATTATTATTATTATTATTTATTATTATTATTATTATTATTATTATTATTATTATTATTATTATTATTATTATTATTATTATTATTATTATTATTATTATTTAATCAAAGATTTTTATTAAGTTATATACTTCAACTCCTTTAATGAAATCAGTTTAATTTAATATTTTGAAAAAGGCAAGAAAAGAATAAATAGGAAGGGCAATTTTCGTGATTTACTGAAAGATCTTTAAAATAAATTAAGGAAATTCCAATGATGGAAATTTTTAAGAATTAAATCTGAGTTTGGAAATAAAGAGATAGAGCCTGTGACATTCTAAATATTATTTTTGTCAAAAAGGAAATAAAAATTTCCTTTATGTGTCATTATCTACGATACGAGACTTTCTTTAAAATTTTCACACTAATGCAATAATAATAATAATAAAGAAAAACTGTTCATTAGTAGGCAAAATTCATTATCAACCACTATCACCTAATACCATTTCTCTTAATAAGCGTAAAATACTTAAGAAATAAGACTACAAACAACAACAACAACAACAACAACTTACCATTACAGTCTGATGATTCTGGATCTCTGTAGAAACCGCGGCCACAAGATTTAGGCCTACAAGTATAACTGCCGGGTAAATTGACACATTCTTCAATCGCTCTCAAACAACTGTCAAGACGTTCTGCACACTCATTGATATCTAAAAAACAAGGATAAGAATCTTTAAATATCTATGCATACTTTACAACACAATAACAACTAAATATTTAATGTTTGGAAATATTATTATTATTATTATTATTATTATTATTATTATTATTATTATTATTATTATTATTATTATTATTATTATTATTATTATTATTATTATTATTATTATTATTATTATTATTATTATTGAGTTAGTTATCTGTGGTGACGAAAAAAAGAAAAATTATATTATTATTTATTATTATTATTATTATTATTATTATTATTATTATTATTATTATTATTGAGTTAGTTATCTGTGGTGACGAAAAAAAAAACAATTGTATTGCGAAGAGTTACCACTTTTCAGAAACGATAAAAGGACAAGCCTTGCAAAAGCAATATAAGTAAATGTAAGATATAAATAAGTTTTGGGAATCGGAATTTGAATCTGAGAACGGAGTTATGAATCGGCAAGTTTTGTACAGTAAATTAGAATCCCGAGTTCGAAGATTTCTTTTGAACAAAACTGAATGAACGGAACTGATGCAGAAAGATTTTCTCCCGTTTCGACGCCAAATATTCCATTGTTCATGAAATGTCAAGGCAAAAATTTTCTCTTTGTTCGTTTAATGTAGTGTTATTCTAGGAAAAATTCGGTTCAGATCTTTCAAACAGAAGAAGAAGAAGAAGAAGAAGAAGAAGAAGAAGAAGAAGAAGGGAACGCGGATGGCTTAGTGGATAAAGCTCCCGTCATGTTATCAGCGACGCGGAGTCCAATGTTCGAATCCCGCTGATGGAGAGTAAAATCTTTGACTCATTCATTTAAAATGAAGAAGAAAATGACTCCCTTTCAAAACTCGCCTTTTTATAATTGCGCTCAAATAATGAAGGCACGAATATATTAATGGTCACTTATTCACGTATCTATTATCATGTAGATAAAATTGGTAAAAACAGATTTAACACATTTTATATATTATATATTATATATATAGTATATATATATATATATATATATATATATATAATATATATATTATATATTATACTATATTATAATATATATATTATATATATATATATATATATAGTATATATTATATATATATATATATATAATCTCTAACACTCCGCAGGGAAGGCTTACGCCGTCAGTTGGGTCCACATCTTCTTCTCTGGCCCGAAACTCTTACCATAGAGCGACTCTAGAAGAACTATTTCCCGGCGCAATGGTTTCCGGACGTCAGTCCTCGAGTTAAACACTCTCAGGTAGGTTTTTCGCCCTTTCAGTAACTAAGCATCTCTTCTTAGGCCTCAAACTCGTTCTCGGCCAAGAGCTCCTTCAAGAAATCTTGCCTTCTAGGCCATTAAGATTACAACGCTGGTCGCAGGAGTAATAAAGCAAAAGGAAAGGAACCGGGTTGTTAGCCCTGTCGCCCTATGACCATGCGAAGAAAATCTTCATAATCCCTGACTGCGCCGTAATATCCATCCATTATCGAGTATAAATCACCTAGAAGTAGCTCCAATAATTTGTAATCCCAAATCATAACTAAACAGTTATTCATAATAATTTAAAAGAATTATTTCTAAAATTTTCTTTCTTCACACACTATTTTAGTGAAAATCATATCTTATTAAAAATTAAATGAGAGACCTGGATTGAAAATTTTGTTGCTCCTCTTAAGTTTTTAAATATTAATTTTGACTTAAATTATAAATTTTGATTTTAATTTCGAAATGTTCCATTCAATAAATATTTTAAATATATTCTTAAGTTTTATGAAATTCTCCGTTATTCTAGACAATATTTCGGCTTCAATTCATGCGTCAATACAAAATATGCTTTCATTAGAGGTAAAAACCATTTGAGGCCCTCTCCAGTAGCTCTTCTGAAGTTTTCAGTCCTCTTCAATCTGTTTCCAATCCCTTCCCAGCTGTTTTCTATGAGTCCGACTCCGACGACAGTTAGATCATATATAGTTTTAATTCTTGCCCCCAGGTAGATAAAACTCCAACTGCTACGCGAAGGATTGACAACGTCCTCTGTAAGAGGGGCCGACTCACCCCCCCCGCCGCCACGGGACACTCTTATATATATATATATATATATATATATATATATATATATATATATATCCTATTATATATATATATATATATATATATATATATATATAGTATATAATATATATAAATATATATATTATAATATATATATATATATAATATATATATATATATATATATAATATATATTATATATATATATATAATATATATATATATATATATATATATATATATATATAAGTATAATATATATATGAGAATAGCCCTCGTGCGCAGAGGTTGAGTCGCTGCTCTCATACGAGAGGAGCGCTGGTTCAAATCCTGCCGCGTAGCAGTTGGAGTTTTATCTACCTGGGGATAAGAATTAAAACGACTGCGAACACGTTGGTGCCGCGCTGGTTTGGGAATGCCGGCCTTAAAGTTCGATTTCCTGTGGTCCCCGTGTTACCCCTGAATAGGGGATAAAGCACGTTAAGGTCGTTTATATATATATATATATATATATACTATATATATAGTATATATATTATATATATATATATATATTTTATTTCATATTTTTATAGTAATAAATATATATATAAATAATATATAGATACAAGCACGTATATAAAGATATATCTATATATAATAGTATACAGTATATATAATTAGGGTAGTTGTATTGAAATAAGAAATTTATGTTTATTTGAAAAACAGGTAAATAAGATTATGCATACCAAAAGTGAAAGAAAAAGACAGGTAGATCTTCACTACAAGATGAATAGTTCTTTGTAATATAAGCAAGTGGCGCTCGTGGTTCTTGTGCAAGGGGTGCTGCTTTATATATATATATTAATATATCTATATATATTTATATATATATATAATCTATATATATATATATATATTATATATAATATATAATATATATATTATATACTATATATATATATACTATATATATAATATATATATA
>JABUQX010115013.1:27500-29273 GCA_015478945.1 Trachelipus rathkii
CATTTCTCATTTTGTCATTCTTCTAGCACCTAACACTCTCTTAAGATTATCCATATGAACAGATTGTACCATAGATCTATACCTCTTATTTTACGCCATAGTTTCACTATTGTACATTAACACCGGTAGTTACATACCCTCATGCAAAACCCTAGCACACTCAAGACAGTCTCTTTGTTTAATCAATTAATTAATTGCCCCAGACATCTTCCTTCCATTCACAACTTTCCTACTGCACTCTTCACCATTCGTTCCCTTTTCATTAAACATATAGCCTAAATAATTAAACTTAGATACGTGTTCCAATTGCTCGCCATTCAACATGATTTCATAACTCGTACCTTCCACATCCACTACCGTCACCATACTCTTATCTATATTTACTTTCAAACCCATCCTTTCACACACCCTGCTAAAGCTCTCTACCAATCTTCTCAAACTTTCTTCAGATTAGCCACACAAAACCATATCATTGGCGTATTCTGTTCCAATCTCAATCAGTCTAACGCTTTCGCCAAAGAGACATTACACAATCCTGCCTCACTCATTATTAATAACAAACTGTTAAATTTTAATCCATTTATTCTTACACACTTCACTATCAGATACACACTTTTGATTCCATTTAAAACCACCCAAACAATATATCACCAACACATGCCACAGAGCTTCCCTATTATTAATCCGTCATACGCCTGTTGCAAGTCCATAAAACCTACATACAATATTTTCTTCTTCTCATTTTCTCAATTCATTTGTTTCAATGTAAGATATGATTCACACATCCTTTGAAATATTAATATCTTTTTCTTCTTCAATCAGTCCCTCCAGTCATTCGACGCACTCTTTCAACAAAATACCAGGTATATCTCTTCCCTACAACACTCAAAAACCTAATTCCCCTATAGTTCCTACAGTCATAAGAGATAAAAATTAATGAAAGAAAGCGTAGATGTTTTAAAATATTCAAGGGTAGTAATAGGAAGATGATTTAGAAAATTATAGGAAAAAATAGAAACGAACTTAACAGTCAATAAGGAAGGCAAAGAGGCAGAAATTAATTTAGGAATAGCAATAAGAACCCGAAGAGTTTTTAGCTTTTATAAATTTAAAAGTAAGAATAGGACAATTGATTCAATTAAAATTGATGAAAATTTGAGTGAGTTCAGATAAGAGTTGGTCAACATTTTCAATGTATTTTACTTCAGTGTTTACAGAGGAAAGATTGAATAATAGTTTGGAGACTAATAGTTCTTGTATGCATGAAACAAATAGAACAATTTGAATTTGATGTAAAAGGTATTAAACGTTTATTATAGACCATATTGATCCAGGAAAAGCTGCAGGGCCTGATGGAATATATGGTAGAATCCCTGAAGGAGGGTAGTAGCATCATTGCAAAAGGCACTGTATTTTTAAGCGATCTATAACATTTATGGTGAGGTACCAGATGACTGGAAAGCAGCATATGTTGTGCCTATTATAAGAAAGGTAGTAATAAGGAAGATTTAGGGAAATTATAGGCCAGTTAGCTTAACATCTCTGGTTTAAAAGGTTCTGGAAAGGTTACTGAAAGGTCATATAAATATTTAGAAGATAACAAGGTATTGTATGACTCCCAGCACGGTTTCAGAAAGGGTAGGTCATGTCAGACAAACCTTTTAGAATTTATGGAATACATTACTGACTGCATTGACCGAGGAGATCCAGTTGATATTGTATATTTAGACTTTAGTAAAGCTTTTGATAAGGTTCCCCACATAAGGCTGATGA
>JABUQX010115014.1:5000-30538 GCA_015478945.1 Trachelipus rathkii
TATATATATACTATATATACTATATAACTATTATATATATCTACTTAAAATTAATATATGATATACTTATATATATAATATATACCTATATATATATATATATATTATTAACTATATATATATTATGATATATAGTATCACTATATATATATATTATAATTATCATATATATATATATCTATATATATTATATATAATATATGTATATAATATATATATATATATAACTAGTATAATATAATAAATATATATAATATACTATATACTACTATAGGTATATATATATAATATATAATATATATACTATATATATATATATATAATATATATATAATATACTATCTATATATATATAATTACTATATATCATATATATATATATATATAAATATATACTATATTATAATATATATTATATATATATATATATATATATATATATATACCGCTATATACTTATATATATATATCCCTGATCACATCAAGAATTCTTGAACACCATTTACTTTTGCTACAATACTAGTCCTTCTGACAATCAATAAACCAACTGCACTCCCAGGCTCACCCGACCATAGTCAGGATGGTCTTTGTCCTTTATTGGACTGACTGGGGGATATTGCTTCTTTTCTAAACTAACTCTAACTAATCTTTAACTTCTGGAAAACAACTTTCGGCTTCTGGCCAGATCAAGCTGTTGGGCTGTATGCTTTCTCTCCTCAACAATGGGTTCTTGGTGCTCGTAATATTCTAGATAGAGACTGTGCTTTATCGGGAGGGAAAAATTTTCTTTCTCATATTCAATCTTGCTAGTTTCTCATTCGAGCTCGAACAAGTCGCTTGCACAATATTATTGGACGAGCAAGATGAAGGGGTGATGACCTTCTTGGTTCTTCTAATGACAAATCGGCCTCTGGTGAAAACATCTACCGAATAACTTCTAGAAATCTTGCCTTTCCTCCTTATTCAGACTTGGTTGGTTATGTTGCTTAACCGCCAATCTTAAATGAAGACATATGATAATCCATCTTTGGCTCTCCTGTTCCTTTAACTTCAGCCCTCGAACGGCTCTGACTATTCCTCCTCCTAACTCCTCTTCTCAGATATCCTATGCCTTTGACCTGAAATTACGATTGAGAGGCGCAAGGACTCCATGAAAATCTACGGAATGTTAAATATAGGCAAGAAAGCAGGATGGCATTCCTTCACGTTCTATAAGAGTGTAATTCTGAGTTGACACCATCCCTGGTTAAATTATGCTTTCTGTGACTCAAAGCTAACATTTTACCTTAGTTTTGGAAACTCACATATGCATATTAATCCCAAAGAAATTAAATACCTTGATCCTTCTAACTATTGCCCTACAGTTCTAGCTTGTATTTTGTCTCATTCTCAACTCTCATTTCTTAAATCATCTGGTTTCCTCTTCACTGTTTTCTCACCATCAGTATTGATTAAAGGTCTTGTGGATATATACTTCCCTATCTCACTAATTTATAGTCTTCTGTCCTTAGGAACAATAGGGAGTTTTGTGTGATGACACTTGACATATCCAGGGAATTTGACTGAATATGTATAGCTTTCTTACAAATCGATCCATATCGGTAGTTGTCTATAGGCGACTTCTTCTGCCTTCCCTGTCAATAGTGATGTTCCTAATGGCTTTGTTTTATCACCCACTCTATTCCTGCTCTTCACTAACAATTTTCTCATATTCAAATCTAACTCTATTCATTTGCATGCAGCTGATTCAACTCTCCATTTTCTAATTCAATTTCACGATAGAGTTCTTCCGTCTGTTTTGCATCTAGAGTGTCTTTGCCTAAGTCTGTCTTCGATTCCACTCTTCAGATCTGGATATAATTTCCAGTAGACTCGTCTCAGTACCTATGGACTTGCACTCTTTATAAAACAGAACTTTTTGCCATCTTTACTCTACAAAGGACACCTTTTAAACTATGTTATATCTCTTTGATAAATCATTCATAAGCCAATCATTAAACATAAAGAAAAGCATTCTTGAAAAAATCATATAATAACGGATGCTAGGACAGACTCAAAGAAGCTGGAAGTACTACTTAGAGGATGAGATTATCTTTAGTCTTCTGAGATACTTTCCAACTATACAGATGTATCATCCACTTCTTGTTATGCAGTCGGCTACTGCTTCCATATTTGGGCAGACTCATGTTTCACATGACTTTTGGATAAGAGCTCGAAGTCCAAAATGCCAAAAGTCTCTGTGTGATGAAGCTGACCATCAACCATGAACATTTGACTGGATTGATGTCGTCGCCTTCTTACAAATTGTTCCATATTGGTTGTTGATTATGGGACGACTTCTCCTTCCCTCTCAACAGTGGTCTTCCTCCACGGCTCAATTTTATTTCCTTACTTCTATTCTCCACTTCATACAGTAGTGACAACAAAGGCCATCACTTGAAGTTCTATGTCGGAGACGTGACGTTAGTACCCTGTCTCTTTTCTATAGATACTACAGAGGCACAGATACTCAAGCTAACTGACCACTCGTAATATTCCATTACCTTTCGAAACTTGGTAATAAGAGGTTGCCAGTGCGAAACAAAAGAACTTATTGTGTGAACCATTGGTAACTCACGCTGCTTCCTCTTTTCAGCCACAGTCTGTTCGTGGATTTCTCCTCCATCTTGTATGTGTTTCCCGTCTAATTTAATCTCCCTCACTTTGAAATTTATGTTTGTGTTGACCTGCGAAATTTACTTCACTTGGGGATTGCGTGGGTTTTTAATTTTTTCTTTCATAATTATTTTACATTCCTTAATTCATTAAGGGCTTCTGCCCTGGTGAGCGGTGATAAACGCTGTTGAAATTATATATATAGTATATATGATATATATTATACATATATATATCATATATATATATAATCACTGTATATACATTAATCGATGTTATTATAGTATTATTTAAATATATATAGTATATATTTATATATATATATATATATAATATTATATATATATATAGCATATAGCGTATACTATATACTATAATACTAACTATTATAATAATATATATATATATATTTATATATAGTATATATATATTATAATATAGTAGTATATATATATATATATATATATATTATCTAGCGTCACATAATAAAGCACTCGCTATAACTATATATAATTATATATATAATATATATATATATATATATATAGCTCCAAAATAGACCACAATATTTCGTCTTTTCTTTTCTCTGAAATAATTATTCAGCCATTTTACCGATGTTTTCAACAGATTGGGTTTAGCTTTCCTTTCCAATTCTGTCTCTATAGCAGGCTTGAGCGGTTGAACGTAAGAGTGATTTGACCACATAGCATCATCTTGGACTTTGATAACATTTTTCGCCAGACATTAATCGTCCAAGGTCATCTAATCTATTACGAACGTCGCAATCAACATGTCCAGACACCCACGACTTGCGGCACATATGACCCGCTCTTCAGCAAAGTCCGCACGCACAACATTCACCAGACGAGAAACATGCGCAATGAGACGCCATTTTCTTAACTTAGCATTGCCCCATGCTATACCCAACTTAGATTAATACAAAAAGTAACAATATTATATGATGTATATTAATATCGTCAGCAGTGTGTAGTAAGGTTTGGCTTTTCATCCTCTAGGCAATTTATACTCTCAACTGGGTATTTTTAAATTATTTAGTTCTTTTTAGACAGGGTCCCATGTTGGATAACGCCAGAGGTGGAAGCAGTTGTGAAAAGTACGGACATAATTCTTTAATTTTTACTGAAACAATTTGAGGGTGAAAACCTAGCATCTTTTTTCTCTCTAAAACTCATTTCGAGTTTGTATTTTTGTGATATGTAAGTCATTTTTTCAGGTATTTTCACTTTTTTCACGAACCTATCGTTTTTGACATTTTTCGCTCCAACTGCTTACATTTTTCATAAATGACTTCTCAACTAAAGTCGACAGTTGGGTTAAATTCGATTTGAATTTTAGAATCTTTGCAACCGATGTAGAAATTTTGATTTTTCGAAAATTGTCGTGCTTCAGCAACATCGAATCAGAGAACTCCCTTCCATTTTTTGATTTGTTCAACAGAAAAACCTATTGAGGACAAAAAATTTATATTACAAATAATTTAACTTAAAAAGAAGAAAGATTTTTTTTTTTTTTTTTTGGAAAAGGTGAAAATAAAGATTGACATAATACTATTTTTTTCTACTAATCCGCCAAAACAATCAAATTAGGTAGCGGTTTAAAGCAGATCAAGATACATCTTTGTGAGTACTTAGATTTAAATATGATTTGTATCCATATGCTATAGAAGAAATTGTTTAAAATTCACCTTTCCAAAAATTATAGTATCAGAAACAACCAACATCCCCAAAAATAATGGATCAATAATTCAATAAATCAACAATTGATCAATAAACAATATATAAACAATCTCTCACGGGCAACCCATATGCCAAGTCAGGCTCTGAAAATTTTCATCAAGATACATCAGGTGCAGAAAAAAATAGTAGCGTCGACATTTTTCATTTTTTAAGAAAACAAAAAAGAGTGAAGGTCTTGATTTCTTCGAATTGCTAGCACCAAATTTCATAAAGAACTCAACAACATAGAAACTACTTCTCTGCATTTTATAGGGTAATAGGCTCATCTATGGTAATATTCAAGTTTGAAATCTCATTTCGAAAAAAAAATTGTAGAAGATTTAGATGAAAAACATGTCAGAAAAAATTTGGGTTATTGAAAAAAGGAAACATGCCTGAAAAAATAACTACAGACTCTAGAGGAAGAACACACCCGAAAACGTACGTGTATTAGAGAATAGTCAGAAAAAGCTTGAACGATTTGGCTTTTCTTCTCATCAAAAGTGTCTAAAATTGAGAATTCTTATGTCCATTTTCGGGTGGGGGCTAAAATGGGAGTGCTACTGGGTACTGGCTTCAACCGATTTGCACCTGGCCCTTTTTAGGATAAATAAAATCCTTATTGTAGGGAAATGCTAACATTAAGGTAAATCATTTACAAATTCAAGTTTACAACAAGAGAGCAAATTAAACAAGTGTATTTCCAAAGTAAACTATGGCCAAAAATACCTATAACGGATCGTCAAAGACGACCAGACGAAGACCACTTCAAGAAGTAAGATTATCAACAAAGAATGTTTTGAAGCGGGAATATAAAAATAAGTATGAAAGGCATCATAAGCTTTACTTACTATAATTCTAATACTAATTAATATAAAGCTACAAAAGCTTTTATTTGAAATATTGTTTTGGAGCTCAAAAGCTTTTATTAAAAATTAATATAAAAACTCTGATTTATCTTCAATCAACCTTAATAGAAATATTCAACATACGCATCTTACATATTAAACTATGTAATATATTAATAAGTTACAATCCACCTAGTATATAACTCCTATACACAAATAAACATACTTGTAATATTGTGTATACATATTCTTACAAGATGACATATATATATGGTTTCAAATTATATACTATACTACCTATATATAGTATATTATACTAATAATAATCAGACTTCTCAAAGCCCAGTGTTGATTCTTTTGCTTCCGAAAGATAACCTCATTACGTGATGACTATACCCGTATGAAATCATAAATAATGAACATAATAATAATACTACGTACTATACTAATATATAGTCGTTATATATATAGCAAAAACTAGATCATATATCTATATACTTACTAACCTATTATTAGTTATATTATAATCGGATAATTATAATTTTTAATGGAGTTTCACAATTTCAATTGGGTTAGCATCGGACCATGTTCACCCTTTGCGTTTGGAATTCTGGAATTTATCTTTTCAAAACTCCTCGTTGGATTCGAGGTTAAATATATATATAAAACATAATAATATAATAGTATTATTATTATACTATAATATTATATATATATATATATATACTATCTGCATATATCTAATTAGTTAAATGATACTTATACTAGATATAATAGTAGTACCCCTCTATACCTATAAGTACTAATATATATATATTTCTAAAATTATACTATACTCATACTCTATACGAATAACATATTAATATACGATATAATATACAATAATATTATTAATAATACGTATATATCATATACTAATATATATATATATATTAATACATTAATATAATAATAGTAATAATAATACAAAAAATAATAATTATATAAAGTATATAACTATATAAAAATCTCACTTATGATAATAATATAATATTACTACTCATACAACTATATAATAGTATTATCAATAAAAACTATAATAATAATATATAACATATATTATATAATATAGATTAATTATATAATATTATATCTATATTTATTCATTCAAAACACTGTCAGAATGTCATGTGGTCTAAAATTGCTTGGGAACAGTTTCCGATTTTTAGTTATCGGAGGAATTTGGTAAAACCATCAAAAGTTGTGTTCATTCTTCATTGTAACGTTGTAGTGCTTGAACTGCGGATCCTCGAGCGAACTCGGATACTTGGATACTGCACTACCACCGCACCTCTGATGACATCTTAGAATTTGTATTTTTGAAACTTGAAGCTCAATACTTGGAACTTGGAACTCGGAACTTTGAATTCGAAGTCGTCACATTGTGAGTTTGAAGATTTGTTTTGCGATAGACCAGAAATAAACACAAAGAACTTACTTGTCGTGAGCTTGTACAAAACTTTGTAATTAAGAAGGACTGTATTGGAGATAATGGGTCGCACCACAGGTGGGGGGAGAGGTCCAGAGGAATCTGAGGGGGGGCGGTGGCGTAAATGATCAAAACGCAAACCCTGAGGGCTGATCAAAAACCAATTATTTCAATGACCAAAACAGGATGCTTTTTGAAAAGAAAAAGGACTGTATTGGAGATAATGGGGGTGGGGGGGGAGAGGTCAGAGGAATTGGGGGGGGTTGGGTAAATGTCAAAGCAAACCCTGAGGGGATCAAAAGCCAATTTATTTCAAGACCAAAATAGATGCTTTGAAAAAGATTTTCTCAAGTTCATCTTAATGTGAAATTTCATTTATTCGTTTGTTTGTTTTTGCTTTTATACTTTGTTGGGATAAAAATGGTTTTATTTGTTTTAATCAATTTTTTAATTGATTTAATTTATTTTAAAGGTTTTAATTGGTAGAGCGACAGAGTAGCAAGGCAAAAGGCTAGGGTTCGATCTCACTTCCCATCCTAGGTAGTAATTACCTAGAACAGTTCCTCCCCCCCCTAGAATAGGGCAATGCCCGTGAGCTGCGATCTTTTATTTGAAAAAAACAAAACAAAAACAAAGTCGTTTTAAGGTTTTCGCTGATTAGTTTTATTTTTTAAAGGGTTTTGCTCATTTTTTAAAGATCTTTGCTCACTTATTTTAGGATTTTTGCTAATTTTTTTTAAAGGTTTTTGCTCATTTTTAAGGGTTTTTACTCATCTGTTTTAAAATTTTTGCTAATTTTTTTAAAGGTTTTTGCTCACTTTTAAGGATTTTTACTCATCTGTTTTAAGATTTTTGCTAATTTTTGAAAGTTTTTTGCTCATTTTTAAATATTTTTGCTCATTTGTTTTTAAAATTTTTGCTAATTTTTGGAAGGTTTTTGCTCATTTTTAAACATTTTTGCTCATTTCTTTTAAGATTTTTGCTAATTTGTTAATTTTTTCTCATTTTTAAAGGTTTTATCTCATTTGTTTTAAGATTTTTTCTAATTTTTTAAAAAGATTTTTGCTCATTTGTTTTAACATTTTTGCAAATTTATTTTATTTGTTATAAGAATTTAGCTAATTTGCTTTAAGGATTTTATTAATTAATTTTATTTGCTTTAATAGTTTCACTAACACATTTTAAGGTTGCTTAATTAATTAATTGATTTGATTTTGTATTATGGATTTTGTTCATTTGTTTTAAGGTTTCGTTTATTGGTTTTATCTTTTAAGGTTGTGCTAGTTTATTTTTGAGCTTTTGCTATTTTTTTTTGTGGTTTTTGTTAATCGTCTTTGTTTATTTTAGAATTTTTGTTTAAATGTTTAAGGGATTTTATTAATTGGCTTTAATTATTTTAATGGTTTTGCTAATTTGATTTGAGGTTGTGTTAATTGGTTTTATTTGTCAAAATGGTTTTTTGCAAATTCGCTTTAGTTTTTTTTTTGTTTTAAGGGTTTTTGGTAATATGTTTTGTGATTTTTGTTAATTGGTTTTATTTGTTTTCCTGCTTCATATCATTTTTCCTTTATTTTTTTTTGTAATGTTTTTTTTCAGGTTTGTTTAAAAATTTAATTCATTTTCTATATTTTCTGGAGTTGTTGTTTTTTGTGTTCTCCTACGGTTTTATATACTCCTATGTTATTGTTTTTTGCTCCCAATTTAATATTGTTTGTAATGTTCTGATAATATTTTTTTTATGTTCTTATGCTTTTGTTTTATAATGTTCTTATGTTGTTGTTTTTTTTTATGTTCTCACTTTCATGTTTTTATTGATATTCTGATTCTTGTGTTGCTTTTTTATATTTTCATGCTATTTGTTTCTCATGTTTTTATGTTGTTCTTTTTTTTCATGTTCTCATTTTAATACTTTTTAACGAGTTTTAAATTCTTATGTAGTTCTGCTTTATGATATCATGCTGTTTTCATGTTCTCATGCTGATTATTTTTTCCTATGTTTTTGATTTTTTCTATTTTAAGTTTGTTTATTATAATTTTATATTGTTTTCTGTTTTTTTTTGTTTTTTTTTTATGTTCTCATTTTTTTAAGATTCTGATGACGTTATTTTTAAGCTTATATTTGTGAAATTTTAAAATTTAATAATGTGTTTTTTTATGCTCTTATTCTTATAATGTTGCTCATTTATGCTCCAATTTTGATATTTCTTAAACTTCTGATGTTGTTGTTCTTTGTATGCTATTGTTGTTGTTTTTTATGTTCGTATGTTGTGCTTTATTTGTTCTCATTTCGTTGGTTTATTATGTTCTCATGCTAAAGATTTTATGTTGCTCTTTTTTTTATATTATATTGTTTTTATGTTTTAATGCTGATATGTTTTCTCTTATGTTGTTTTTCTTCCAAATTTTCATGTTCCATTATGATTTCATGCTGTTTTTTTTATTCCTGTGTTGTTGTATTTTTATTCTTCTGTGCTTTTATTATAATTTCTTATTATTATGTTTTTGTTTTTATTTCCATGCTAGTTTTTTTTACATTCTTAAATTGTTATTTTTTATGCTGATGTTTTATATTTATAGGTTGTTGTTTTTTCTTTATTTGTTTTATTTTGTGTGTGTGTTTTTTTTTTAAATGTGTTCGTATGTATATAGGATTTATGGAGTGAAGACGTGTTTAAATGTGCTCTCTGTGAAAAAATTTTATCTTTATTTTATTTATGGTTATTATATAGTGATGTGTATAGTGAAAGTGTGTGTGTGTATGTGTGTGTGTGTGTGTGTGTTTTGCAGACCTTATTTTGTTTTAATTAAATTTTTTTATTAAATCATAATACTTAGAAACCATTTTATACGTGTTAGTAAAGTTCTACCTACGTACAGGGTTTTAAAACATGTCCTAGTTTTAACTTTTTCCTTTCTTAAATTACTATACTCGCAGGTTTTTATTAAAGTTATTTCTGCTTATTAGAGTAGAGAAAGGTTACATAAGTTTGAGTTTTTTTTATCTTCACACTGTTTAAAATTTGATTTTTAATTCATTTTAGCACACGAACCTTTCAATTTAGTTTTTAGTGTATGAACAATTTTATTTCCACTTTGGTTTTTGTTTTTTATTTTTTTTAATTTTGCTGAGATTGTGTGTGCATGTGTGTTTGTGTGTGTGTATGTGTGTGTGTGTATGATGGCGGATTTGGGCAGGCGCGGGCTTTCTATTGACTTTACCAAGATCTGCGGCTTACACTCTAACTCTGCATCCGTGGAATACCACCTCTCTAACTCTAACCATAATCTTTTGCTCTTGTCTGAGACCCAAATAGCTAAGATTCATCCTCTAACTCGTTTAATATATCAAACTATAACTTATTTCATAATTTCCGTCTGAAGGGTAGAGTATGTGACTATGGAAACATTGATACTACTGTAACACCTCGCGAAAATCTCGAATCTCCTAACTTGATGTTCTATGGTTTAAAATCTTTCTTCCTTCTACTACAGTAATCTTGTGTTTCTGCAACTGTTCTACTAGCAGAACAGATTTTCACGCCTTTTTTGAATATCTTACTACTTCTCACGAGACTTTTATATCTACTCACCCAAATACTGAACTCCTTTATTTAGGGGATTTCAATGTAAACAACACTGAATGGTTGGGGTCCTCGCATACGGATTCAAGTGGGTAGGATGCCGAATCATTCAGCATTTTTAACGATCTGGATCAACTAATTAAGGAACTACACACATTCCGGATCGTCCCAACCAATTCTTGAACTCACTTGATCGGTGTTTCACCACTAGTCCTTCTCTTTATTAATATACTACCTTCGTTCCTATTGGTAAATCTAACCACAATCTTATATCTCTTAATTTTAATACTTTCTCTCCAGCAGCTCAATCCTGCCCTATGGGTATTTTCCGGTACTTTAGTCGGCCGATTGGGGGCCTTTGCGTCGCTTCTACGCTAATTATAAGTAGAGTTACTGTTTTGACCCTGAAGGCAATTCAGCTCTACGATAATGTGGGAGCTGCAATCATTGATAGGATGAGCGGTTCATTCCTTCTTCTTCTAAATCTTTCTCTCCTTAGAAATCCATGGTTCGATTGTGCTTGTTCTCTGGCCATTCAGGCTAGAGACAGTGCGTATCGGGAGTGGAAACATTATCGTTCTCTTATCACTCTCGCTAATTTCACAATGTTACAAAAAAAGATTTTTTTTTTGTTTCTTCTGATTTTTTTATTGTTTTTTATTCAGTTTTCCATGCAGGATTCCAAATATGTTTTTTAGTTTTCTCTAGCATCGCCGGTTTTTGTGTTAGGGGAAACGGCAAGGAAAGTAATCTATTGGCATCGTCATTTGATATGGTGGTTACCGTTACAAAAAAAATTTTTTTCTCTCTCTATCCTGATTATTTTTATTGTTTTTTTTATTCAGGTTTTAAATCAGATTCAAATATGTTTTTAGTTTTTCTCTAGCATCAACCGTTTTTGCGTTACGACGGCAGGAAGTATTTATTGGCATCTTCTCATTTTGTATTGTGGTTAAATACTTCCTGCCATCGTAACACAAAAACGGTCGATGCTAGAGAAAAACTAAAACATATTTGGAATCTGCAATAAAAAACTGATAAAGACAATAAAAAATCAGAAGAAACAAAAAAAAAGTATTTTTTTTTGACGGTAACCACCATACAAATGGGATGCCAATAAATACTTCTGCCGTCGTAACACAAACATGGTAAATACTAGAGAAAAACTAAAATAATATTTGGAATCTGAATAAAAAACTGAATAAGAAACAATAAAAAAATCAGAAGAAACCTTTTTTTTTTTTTTTTTTTTTTTTTAAAAGGTTACCACCATACAAAATAATTATTCAAAATAATCTTTTTCCCGTCGTAACACAAAAACGGTTCGATGCTAGAGAAAAACTAAAATCATATTTGAAATCTGCATAAGAAACTGAATAAAAAACAATCAAAAAATCAGAAGAAACCAAAAAAAAAATTTTTTTGGTAACGGTAACCACCATACAAAATGGGATGCCAATAAATACTTCCTGCCGTCGTAACACAAAAACAGTCGATGTCAGAGAAAAAC
Organism: Trachelipus rathkii; assembly: GCA_015478945.1. Classification (NCBI taxonomy): domain Eukaryota; kingdom Metazoa; phylum Arthropoda; class Malacostraca; order Isopoda; family Trachelipodidae; genus Trachelipus; species Trachelipus rathkii. The sequence goes on from JABUQX010115014.1 coordinate 16,799, forward strand.
AAACCCACCCCCTTAAAAAAAAAAACCAAATAACATTTTTTTTTTTGGGAAATCATATTTGGAATCTACATAAAAAACGGAATAAAAAACAAAAGAAAAATCAGAAGAAACATTTTTCTTGTAACATTGTGATATTTTCATTCAACTCGAAATCGTTGCAGAAATACTCTTCGACTAGCAAAGTGGACTTTCATTAAAAGAAAGTGCGCTGACCTTCTTGGTTCTCATACTGACAAATCTTTCTGGGCTCTTGTCAAAAAACATTGCTAATAACTTCTGTAAATCTTCCTTTCCTCCTATTATTCACTCTGGTGGTTTTGTTGTTAATACTCCAACTGAAAAAAAAAAACAATCTCTTTGGTCGATTGTTTTCCTCTAACTCAACCCTTGACGACTCTGACATTTCTCTTCCTCCTAGTTCTCCTCTCAGGTGTCCGATGACTTTGCCTTTGATTACATTTAATCGGGTGCATGGGCTTCTGAAATCTATGGATGTTAGGAAAGCGGGTGCCCCGGATGGGATTTCTCCCAGAATTTTGAGGGAGTGTGCTTCCATGCTGGCGCTGCCCCTGTTTCACCTATATTCTCTGTGCTTCAGCACCCTCAGTGTTGGAAGCGCGCATATGTCCAACCTATTCCGAAGAAAAGTAGCAGTTTTGATCCTTCTAACTCTTGCCCTATAACTCTTACCTCTATTCTATCTAAGATTTTTGAAAATCTTCTTAACTATCATTTCTTAGATCATCTGGGATCTTATTTACTTTTTTCCTATCACCAATAATGTTTTCAACGCTCGAGTTCTACTGGTGATGTACTTTCGTATCTAACCGATTTATGGTTTTCCACCCTTAAGAGATACGGGGAGACTTGTGTGGTGGTGCTTGACATATCCAAAGCATTTGACCGGGCATGGCACGCGTCACTACTTTCCAAGTTCCCCTCCTTTGGGTTTCCTCATTCATCTTGCTTACTTATGTCTAGGCTTTACTTCCAAATGCGCTCAATATCGCTGTTGTTTCATTGGCGGCGACTATCTTTCTTTATCTATCATCAGTTTTTGTGGTTCCTGCTAGAGTTCCTAACTTTGAGTGTGCCTACGTTTTATAATAATGATCTTTCTCACTTTTACTCTGCACATCTATCTCCATCCACTCATATGCCGATGACTCCGATCACTTGTCCTACTCTTCACATTTCATGTTCAAATCTGTTCCCTCTGTTTACTTTTTAAGAATTGCTTTCTCGTCTCTAATCTCTGCCGATTCATCGCTATCGTGATGTGAGTGATCTCGATACGTCGTTTTCCCGTGGATGTATAGTCCGTGTCTCCTAACCCGTCTTAATTCAATTAACTTATTTTAAATCTACCAACTATAAATGGAGGTTGAATTAAATTAGATCCTTAATATTTAGAGTTTATTTATGAAACTCACTGCCTCAAGTTATTAATTTTTTATTCTGAATAAGGAGTGTTCTCAAATAACTTTCAGAAGAGACTTAATTTAATTAAACAACCACACAACACAACACGCTGGTAAGAAGGAGTCCTCACAACGAACAAGCCTAGAGATGTCAATTTCTGCACAAAATACAGGGGAAGACCCTGTACCTCTTTGTAATTTGATGGTGTACCAAAGGAAGTGAAACACGTGTATTCAGCCCCTCTCGAGCACTTGCAGTAGTAGTGCGGATAGAAAAGAGATAGAAGGCACTCGTTATTACAGAATCAAGGTAGTTGATACCTCTATCATTGCGACGACTGATGTTGGACTTTACTTTATATTTCTTACTATCATTGGTATGAAATGAAGCCGGACAAGAGATGTAATTGTAGATGAGACATAGTGGAACGAGTGAGATGTGAGAGAGTCGCACTACTCGCTATACTCTCCAACCTTTAAGAGTCGCGCTTCGTTGTGCATCAGAGGGATGCTGTGAGCCTGTTTGCTGAGCATGCAGTATTCTTGTTTCTCGGAGACGCATATAGTAACCTCAGGCTGATTCGGACGAAAGTGGAATGCTTCCCTCTTGTATACCCAAGGGGGAACTGGCAATCGCTAGTTATCTGCTGGAAATTACTCACATTGATATGCTGTTTCACTGCACCTTGAATTTTATATATCCTCTTTACTTTAAGCCTTGCATTGTATTATTAGATTATGGCGAAATTCTGCGTTAGAGTTGGTAAAACACTATGAATACTACAACCGCACTTTGCCGTGTGAACCTCATGTGAGATTACATCACCTGTCGATGGTGCGCTGACAGCTGTTAAAAAGATAATGTTCATGTGTGTTGTCTCTAATAAGACTCTTCGTGGATTGATTATTTTTTCTCTAGGTCTCTCATTGCTCGTTGCCTACCTCTTGTATTTATAATCGTACTCATATTACTTAGAATCAAAGATTCTTTATATACCACATATATTAGTTCCTTTAAGAAGAAGCTCTCATGATTCTTAAAGAATAATCTTGAGCTCAGCAATACCATTATTATAAAAATTAGGTGCTATATTGGCTTATAAATATATCGTTAATTGTAATTAGTAATTTATTGAACAGCTTTAACTAAATATTGTTTTAAACAATGTTTGTTTTAAATATCTTGTGAGATATATATATATTATAATAATATAATGGATAAAAGATGTTCAGAAAGTTACATAGGAAGTTCGAAATACAAAATATAATATCAATTTAATTAAAAATATTAAAAACTTTTTTAGAGAATTAATACAAAATATCAAAGTGGAAAAAATGATTGTAAATCCCTTTAATAAACTCACTTATTTATCTTTATTTATTTATTTAATTTTTTTTTACACAATAAAATAATAATGTAATTCTCATCCATCACTTCTCTCTCCTCTTCTTCTCTTTCTCTCTCTCTTCTCTCTCTCTCTCGCTCGTCCGCCAGTCTCCCTGGATCCCGGTCTCGCGTTCTCAGGGTCTCCTCTTATATTGTCACTCTTTCTACTGTCTCATAGTCTCTGGTCTCTTGTGGTTCCTTCTGGTTGCTTCGTGAAGCATCTGTCCTAGTACTGTCGGTTCACTCTGTCTGTCCTTGACTGATCACTATCTCTTATACTATACTTACTCTAATAACTATACACTCATAATATACTATATTATATTATAATTATATATTATTATATATTATATTACTATTATATATATAATTATGCCTCTTACACGTCGTTGTCAGTAGACCAACATGGAGTCTCGAAAGAGGTTAGTTTGATAAGTTTACCTTTCATTCTGAGGGAGTCCCACAATCAGTTTTCTTTTCGGGGGTTTCACATATGCTTTTGCTTTAAGGTATCACTAATTTCTCTTTCGAGAAAAAAGGAGTTAAAAGGCATATTTCTGGAGGGTGCAAGAGGCCAAGTTATCTACATAACCTGTTAGCAAAAAATTTCCTACACGGAAAACCATATCTCCGCAAGCTCGTATAGCGTATGTTTCTGGGCTCTGGTGGCAGTTAGCATGTTATCGACACACTTCGCATTTCATTAATACAGCTTCTTATTAATGAGGTTCTTTCAATATATATTCTTCTCTTTACAATTGACGTCATACTGCTAGATACTTGTGGTTTGATGGTGCCATAAACGATAATAAGGATAGCTCACGCTTTACGCCGAGTGCTGTACTTGAAAATTTATCAGAGGACGAGCGGAGAACAAACCCAAATGCCATTATTGGACAGATTCGGAATGGAATATCAAGGGGCCGAGACGTTTCAGGAGATGGTTCTCTGTTGAGATGGTCATTACATACACTTTTCCGTATAACAAAGCGAAATAGTTGGAACAGAGTCTCTCTCAATTATAGATATATATTATTATATGAGCATGCATCTCTCTCTCTCTTTCTTATTCTTATTCTACTTCTATGTCACGTGTCTCATCTATTACTTCGCTATGTTCATCTTCTTCTTGGATTGTCTCTCTGCTGTTCTCTCTTCGCTGGTATCTTCTTAAATCACCTCAGGTCCTTATCACCATAGATGGGTCTCATCTTCATACGCTCTCAACTCTCTCTCTTCTTCTCTCTTGTGGGTCGCATCTTCTCTTTGGTTCTCTTCAGGTATCTGTCTCTCGCTCTTTAGCTCGTGCTAGGTCTTGCTGCGCTCTATGGATGGATAAAAGAAAACAGAATATAAGGGAAGATAATTCTAGCCGCAATTATCATGGTCTCTGAGGTTCAAACGATTCATTGGGTATAGAAGTTCTCTTTCGAACCAGAATCGAATAGGTTTTAGAATAGGGAGTTTTTGTTTGCTCTTCCGGCTGAGCTAGAAGTTTTTAAAGTCCGATCTCAATCATCCAGCATTCAGTCATCCTTGATTAGTTTAAAGTTCTATCTTATTGGAAGACTTTAAATGGTGAATTAAACTCTTCAACAGCAGATTTACTAAACACGCATAAACTACCAAAAGTAAGGCTTCAATTCCTGTCTTCTCTTTTCACTATGAATATTACAAACTCTTCTCTTGAAAAATATTTTCGCGGCTCCCTACCGAGAGTCCGGTAAAGGATTACAATAAATTAGCAGTTCCACTTGTGAAAGCTCGGAGTTGGGAATTCTGCATAGGCTTTAATTACTTCTTATAAACGCCAGTGAAGTTTTAAGAATCTCTTAATCCCAAGTTTTTGCACTTATAATCATGGAGAGTGTAGACCACTTCTATTTTTACTATAATTCTTCTCTTCTCCTCTCTTTCTTCACAGTCCTCTCCTTGATTCTCTATAAACGATTACAAATACTCATTCTCATATCTCTCTCTCTATTACTCTGATTTATATTTTATAACTATAGTTGTGGGGTTGGGGGGGTGAGGGGGGGGTTGTGTGTGGAGGGTGTAGTTTGTGAGGGGTAAGGTAGGGTAGAAAGGGGTTATGAAGGGGTGTTAAGGTGAGTTTTGGGAGGTGAGTAGGGGGGTTAGTGAGTAGGGGGTAATAGGGGCGTGAGAGGGAGGTAGGGGGGGTGATAGGTATACTGAGGAGAGAGTGAGGGGGGGGGGAGGGGGGGTGAGGAGGAGGTGGTGAGTTGAGGTATAGGTAGGAGTCTTTGCTAACTGGGTAAAATTTTGACCTTGGGAGCGCTTGTATTACCTCTGGTGATACTTGGAGGAGACGGTCTATATAATCTCTCACAAATTACAAGGTAGGATCTATAGTTATTATACAGTGGAATGGTTGTATTTTTTTTAACCTTTCTACCCCAAAATAAATCAATAATATGTGTAAAAATGTACTCATAACCTGCCTTACTCGAAGGTGACTTTGTAGTGCCGACGTACCAGCCAAACTTCACTACTCCTGCTGCCGGTGTACCGACAGTTGTAGCCTGTGTTGCGCTCTTTCGCCGCAGGAACCGGTAACTCCGTGTTTTAGCTGCAACGCCTACCACTTGGCCACACACACGCTGCACATACGACAGCACATTTGCTAGCCCCAGATACTTCCATGCCGAATTTGTTTCTGCGAACGGTCTTTTTTACAAACTCGGTGCCTGCTCAACTTTTTACACGTCACTTTCACGTTTCTCTTTGTATCTGCGTATTAATGGTGTAAGGTCTTGGTATAACAACCTGAACAATGGCACACGACATTTAAACCTATGAAAGCTAACGTACAATAAATATCATTTAAGTTTTTTAGACAAACGCTACACACACATCAACGATAGTACATACCAGAGATCCGTGACATGTTTTTTTTCTCGACGCATCACGCAATGGAGCGTAAGACACATATTACAGCATTCACAAAACAACACACAACACACACCACAACACACACCACGCATATAATCATTCATGCCCTCTGCGAATGTGCGAACCAGCGTATTATCATATTTGTTATCACCATTTGTATAAATAGTGAGATTTTAGGTTCTTTAATACTATTATGGGATGAAGTCTAAGTTATCAAATTTCCCTCCTAAAAATGTATTAATGAAAAGTTGTAGTGCCAACTCCAAAGAAACTTATTTTTCTTCATCTCTCGAGTTACATGATCATATATATTATTCATTTTTATTTTCCATTACATAACACTAGCACTCATACACCATCTCTTCTGGGTTTGTTGTTGGTATGGTGGTTGTAGTGTTTGTGCTTCTCTAGTATGTTAACGAGCTTTTTTACACGCCTTACGGCACCAGGGATTCTCTCTGTTAGTCGGGTCGAATACGACAAAACCAACTCTAAATTGGGCCCCTACTTTAGGTTGAATAATGTCAAAATACTTTAATACTGATGTGGATACTATACGAGTTAAGTCTATATCATTTCGGTATGGAACGAAATTAATTTCTGATTACAGCTTTGTGGGTTTAATTATAAGGAGTATAATTGTATGATGCTCATTCCAACAAAAAGTGTGAGTAAGCAACTAGATATAAAAGTTATACTCCGCATACCACCTCTCCGGCCTAATGTTTATTATCTTACCAATTTCATTTATTTACACAGAATCAAATTCATCATGGGCTAATCGTAGCGTGGCATATGAAACAGCACTCGTTATTAGAGGAGAAAACAGGAAATTCTATTTCATACGTCATATCAGCAGCTTCTTCTCATTCCTTTTTTTACACGGCATTTTGAGTGGCATTGATCTATGGCGGATCAACGCTACTTTCATGGAATTTACGGGGGAAATAAACGAAACAGATGCACCGGGGCGTTGGAGTGGCATAAGCACGCTCGTATACGGTGGATGTTTGACTCAGAAGGACGCAAGGGCGGCACGTTTATTGGTACGGGCACATTAGTCGATGGAGGGTATTCTCATATTCATTTTAATTACATTATCGGCTCACCCAGTGATACACGCATTTGGTTAGTACTAAAGCAAAACGAGTAATGGCTGCGCTAGCAGTATAAACATAAATTAATTCCGCCCGCTGGATTGTACATTTATATATTTCGCAGAGCTATTGGATTGGAGAAGCGGAAATTACTGCCAGGGTGGGTGTATCTCGCCAGAGATTTCTCAGCGGATTTGGAGTTGGGTGTGATAATATATGTATAGAATAGCTACATGAATGGAGAATGTTGCAGGGAAGGTCCTCATATTTAACTCAGGAAAGGCGGGGAATATAAATATTTATATAATATAGTGTAAAAAGGCTATAAAGTATCAATTGAGTTTTATGTGACATACTTTAATCTGCAAGGATAATTGTCTGCATATGGAAAATAATTCGTTCTCAGGTGGCAGCATTCAAAAGAAGAGACAGTGATTAGATAAGCCGTAATTGGTAGTCATTAGTATTGAGGATGTTAATGAATGATTTGTCAAGCACAGATAAAGTTAATAAGACGTAAATGTCAGGACAAGGTCGAGGAACAAGAATTGTTCTATATTTAAGGAAAAGAAGAACAAAAAAAAATGACTTGGGGTCTTTAGAAGAAAAAAAATGTTTAACGTTGATGTTTTGCTCTTTAATTTACTAACTGACTAACTTTTTTTACTTCGATTGATGTGTGTATATAGTATTAGATGTTTTATCATGAAATTAAGTAGCGTTTCGTTATAACGGCCAGAGGCGCTCGCACATGCAAGATGCATTTCTTCGATTTCACACTATTCGCTAATTGTTGGATGCGGATGAATAGCGTTCAATACTTCATGATAAGTAGTTTCTAACACAGATTAGCTGATTAGCGAGTCCAACTTTTATCAGTATTATCCTCTGCATTTTTCAATATCCATCAGATGTTTCCTCTCTATGAGGGCGTTATTCCAGTCACTTCTGATCAGTACTTATATCCCTACCCCTCTAATGTGTTTTTTATATGTAAATAACGAAATTGAATCTAAATCAAAACCTGAATGTGTACATGATCTTCCTACGGGTGATGACCCTCAACCTGATTAATAGATTAGTAATATATTAGTTATTTTACAGAATCAAATTTTAAAGCTGTAAAACATGTGTAACTTTCCATTGATTTTACAATAATCTATTTTCTTATTATAACGGAAAGATAAAGCGAAAATAAAACTTTATTTGCAGATATCATAGAACGCTTAATAGGCAACATTTGTTTTATAAAATTGATCGTCCATACGTTTTAATCACTTTTCCATTTTCCATCTACCTCAAATCATTTAGTGGATTTCTTTATATCTAAACTATAGTATGAATTTGCTCATATAAGATAAAGGCAGGCTCAGTCATAAATACATACTTACTGAATTTTACGGTCGATTAAATGGCGATATCTTCAGTTCACAAGATATTATAAAAATAATCCAAACTCTAATACCAATAACCAATATCTAGTAGATTACCACTTATTAAGTATATATCATTATTATCAAGCGGTCGATCCTATAAGATTCATTGCCACCCTTAAAATATTAAATTATAGTATAAGTATCTGACTAATCTCTATGCTATTAACAGCTGTTTATGATCCTCAAGAACTTGATTTATTTCAAACACTGTTTAGGGGCTTTAAATTATATGACTATCTGTCAGAAAGTGAATTATACGGCACAGCGTATACAATTTGGCAATTGCAAAATTTCGCTTTTGAAATCTACAGCAAAAGTACCTTATATTAAAGAGAGTTATATTGAAACGGCAAGATTTAATTTAATTTTTAACACGTCGGAATATCTATCTGTGTATCTAGAGATAATCATATTAAGCATTAGATGTCTTACTTTATGTTTAACAACAAAGTTAAATAATAGCGGGATATTTGTGGACTACTATACGAGCCTTACTTACTTAGGGAAATTATATAAAAATTAAGTCATCTCCTATAATTATTATTCAACACTCATTTCGGACTTAGGGGTAATTAAGTTTACTATGTTGATAATGTGAGTTTTTTTTCTCTTTTCTTTAAGAAAAGTGATTTATGAATTATTTATGACAGTGTTTTCTATGAAACCCATTAATTACTTCCAACTTTCACTCTCTGGTGACTTTCTTTTTATAATTAGGTTTGGGAATTTATCTTAACAGACTTAATACGCCTTATAATACTATAGAATTATTTTTTATTTTAAGCATGTCAATGATAGGGTTTCGGTGTGGGACAGATTACAAAACTTCTTTGAAAATTAATGTAATGAATTATACAGTAACACAAAGAAATAGGGCTTATAATTATATATGTGGATCGGGAAATGCATCTATTATATATGAATGTATATTTTTTTATTTAGTTCTCTTAAGCCACCTTCTTCAAGTCATTTTATATATTCAATACAGCAGGCTTTTACATATATATTTACAACAAATTTTGTGGGGAGGGAAATGTGGGATTATCTTTAAATCTTAAAACAGGTACCTCGTCTTTGAAGAACAGTTACAATAAAATACTGAACCTGCCTTTATATCACATAGCTCACGCTGGCATCTCTATCTTTTGCATAACACACCACTCATATAAATCATACATCTTTCCCTTACCTTTTAGACTCACAGGTTCAGAGCCACGCTGAGGTGGGATTTCCCTCAAAACATGGTTTTTATGTTATCTCTCTCCGCATATATTTGATATTTCTTTTATAATAAAATTCGTGAGGATGTGAGATACTTGGTGTTTTGAATCAATATTTAAAATTTGTGAAACCCGCTTTTGATCACTTTATTGCACCTCTTATGGGGCTTGAGATGTTGCTATTGACAGAAATAAACATTCTGAGTTATATAAATAGTTGTGATAAGAAGTGTACGATACCTGAACATAATTATTATTCACAATATAACATTGCCATTTCTGTTCCATTCTTATATATTTAAGCATTTGAAACTTGAGGACTTTCGTATTAAAAGAGACGATAACCTGATTTTTTTTTAAATATTTTGGAGGAGACTTTGAAGCTTTAGAAGCTTATTATGGATTGGAGACGATTAATCTCATTAATAAGTTAGCTATCTCAATTGTGTGTAAGAGAGTGATATAATTCGATATATTTCAGCTAGTGTGAAAACTATGTCTATTTTACCTTCTCATGTGTTATCACTTCACCACGGCAACATTCATTTAGGTTCCAAAATCTATACATTTGTCGCGCATCGTCCTATTTTTGTAATTTAGGGTGTATTCTGGTACAGAATAATGGTCTGGTCTTTTTTTTCAAATAACGCTCCATTGTCTTTCTAGGTAGATACACTTAGTGTTTAAACACTAATTATTCTGATAGCTCATCAAACAAATAATTTGTTACTCTAGGATGATAATATGAAATCTAAGGAACAGATGATTTATAGTTTTCCTAGATTATGTGAGATACTACACACATGCTTTAGGAAATTGATATTTATTATTTATTTTCTCTTGATTTACAGGATTTTTAAATAAGATGGGATATTATTATAGGGAATATATATAAGGTTTTAATAAAATTATTATCGAAATTTTTATAAAATAAAATGTTTATATCAGACACTCTGAATTCTTAGCTATTTAATTGTATTGCTACAATACAAATTAAATATCGAATCATTAAGGTGCGGTCCCCGATATTGGATAATAAATAACCAAATCTTAATAAATAAAATTAATAACACTATTTAAATTATAAATATAAGAGAGAGAATACAGGTAATTAATGTTATATTTACTCGCGCGTTAACAGCCGTGCATAGGAGCTAGAGATAATAAGGTGTAAATGGAAGAGTGCGAGTAAAGCGCAGACATTTCCAGAGGTCGTGAAAGATAGGGACCAGGGCGACCTTTTTTAACTTTTTCTGGAGCCGGGCGACCTTTTTTTTGAGGCTCGAAGTTTTTTACCTGACCTTGACCTTTTTTTGGCCTTCACCTTTTGGGGCCTTTGACCTTTTTTTTTTTTTTTTTTGTAACCCATGTTTTCTACCCTTTGTCTTCCATGGGTCAAATTATTGGGCCCAAAATTTTTTACCTACCCTTGTCCTTTAGGGGAAATCTTAATTTTTTTTTGAGAACCCTAATTTTTTTTTGAGAACCCGTGAAATTGTTGATTGGTTTGTTTTTGAGGAAACCCACTAATTTTTTTTTTTGTTTGAGAACCCTAAATTTTTTTGAGAACCTAATTTTTTTTTTCTTTTCGGACACAAACCCCTGCAACCCAAATAGCCACATTTGTCAAGTTTAATCTTGATTTTTGGTGCAATTTAGAACCCCTGGTCGAAGAAAGGGCTGCGGGCCAAACCGTTGCGTAAAGAGCAAAACGTTGTCAGAGAGACGGTATATACATATTACCCAGCCTTGCCTTGCTTCCCACTAGCCTTCCCCCTCCAACGACACCTCGATCCTCGCTCGTTGCCGCGCCGCGGGGGCTCCGTTTTTGGCGGGCCGCTTCCCCGTGGGGGCACATTGACCCGCATGTATCTGTCGGGTAGTGTTAATGTGTGTCGCAGCGGCCACAGTGTGTATAGTGTAAAATGTAAGTGTCCTAGGGGGTAAATGTTAAGTGCATATAGTGAATGTAGCGTATAATGTCAAGTGAATGTGTGTATAATCGGTGTGTGTGTTTGTGTGGTGGGTGTGTGTGTGTGTGTTGTGTGTGTGTGTGCAGGGGGACAGCAGCACGTGTGTAGGTGTCAGTTAGGGGTCAGGTTCTTAATATTACATGGCGATGACCACTTAAGTTAAGGAACAATATGTGGCAGGTGGGGCCGGACGACTACGGGACGCGCACAGACGATGGCGCGCACACAATGAACTTTACTTATGCTACGTCAGTAGGAGAAGCAGGCTCCGGCCGGACTAGTACCGCGACACCGGGGCAACTAAACCGCCACCTCAACCCCACAAAAACACCTACCACCCCAACGCACGCACTGCCGCTCCCTCCTCGTGTAGGTCCCGGTATAACCCTCGCCGGCATTGCATGGTTCAAAAATGACCACATCGCATATGGCAAGGTAAAGTCCGAAAAATCATGGGGTCAAACAAGGTTAGGACATCAAAAAAAGGCTAAACCCCTAAAGGGTTAGCCAAAATTACCGTGGGCAAATGGCCCCAGTTCGAAAAAATAGGGCCTCAAATAGGGGGTAATAACGTACACGTTGCTACGCAACCGTTTGGCGCACCTCCGTCCCCCGGGCCACGCCCCGCTCGCCGCCCCCTCAACAGGTAGGTAAAATTTGGCCAATTGACCCATGGAAGGATAAGGGGTTAGTTCGAAAAAAAAGGTTCCAAGGCAAAGGTGCAGGCAAAAAAGGTCAAGGTCAGGTAAAAATTCGAGCTCAAAAAAAGGTCGCGGTCAGAAAAGGTCAAAAAAGGTCGCGGTCATTTTCGACCGGAATGGCTCCCCTACTACTCTTGACGCCTTCAAAGAAATAGAGTACCGAATATCGTTAAAAATTAACTTCCTGGATCCTGAATCCGTTCTTAGATTTCATTCCAGTAAATCTTGGTGAAGTGATTAACGAGCATGGGAAGCGCTTCCATCAACATATTCAGATGATGGAGAAGAGTTTCCAAGGATTCTGGAATGAAAGCATAATGACTGATCAATGACGGATGCTGGATCGTGACAATCCTACCCAAATTCACAAAAAAAAAAAAATTATTATATAGATTTTTATATCATTATAAAAATTATTATATCATTATTATATAGATTTTTTTAAAGCAATATCAGAAAACTTAAAAATTTTAAATCCAGCGTATCTACATATATATCTATATGTGCTAGAAGAAACATAAAACCAGATTTGGAATCAGCGCGAAAAATTTATTATGGAAAGTGTGATTATGTTTTTGATGATTAAAGAGTTTCATTTTGAAGGCTGGTTTAATCAACCACTTGATATATAACTTTGATAATATAATATTCGGGATGTAACCTAAATAATTACATTTATAATATATATTTCACAATTTTATAGCTGTGTTATATAAGTAATTAATTTTCAAAGGATGTTCACAAACCGTTAATATTTATAATTGAACATAAAATTGCAAATCATATTCATTAAAAAGCCCATATTTTCTCTGTGTGTGTGTGTATGTTAAAATATATATATATATATATATATATATATATATATATATATATATATATATATATATATAATATATATATATATATAAATATTATAATAAATATATTATATAATATATATATACTATATAATTATGAAATATAATAATATTAATATAATAATATAATATATATATATATATATATAAATAATATATAATAATAAATATATATTAATACTATAACTTCTGTTGATTAACTGTCATAAGATATATAAATAATATTCACAAGAATAATAATAATAATCATAGAATATATATATATATCATATTATATATAGAATATATATATAACATGCTAGTCGACTAGCAGAGTATATATGATCAGGCAATGATTCAGCCGTAAGTAAGTATATACTGTCAGATATCGAAGCACTATAGTAAGTAATAGCGAAATATATGATATATACACTATTATATATGATATAATATAAGTGTTCATAAGTATATAGAGTTAATATATATTATATAACTTCTACTGACATTGATGTCTACAATCACAGAATAAGATACAACACTCAAATCCTTGACATGGAATGAGGAGTAGCCTCAATCCAAGACACTTGGAGAATGACAGGAAATTATTTGTATGGTTTCTTACCAAGTGGATGAAAGTGCGAAAATGTGCCGGCCCAATAGCAGGCCTTGCTTCGGCACAACACGGTCGAGGGCCTTTGCACGCGGGCGTAGTTTCGCATCCTAGTGCGCTGACCTTCCAATGCGAGAAGCAAGAGA
>JABUQX010115015.1:0-20000 GCA_015478945.1 Trachelipus rathkii
AAGCGTTCTCATCTGCGGCTACTGTGGTGTCAACAACCATAGCAGTAGCTCCCCGCGTCCCAGAAAGACCAAGTCGCGTCCTTCGAATCCCCCTGGAGTGAGAATCGCAGGCTCCAGGAGGAACTTGCCAGTCCCTCTTTTCTAGCTCTGATTTAAATCGAGCATTCAGACGTTCGTGCCTAGAAGTCCTAAGAGGAGTTACTGCCGGACATTGCTGGAGCTTGTGCCCAATGGGTTTCCAAACTCTGTTTGCACCCCAGATCCACCGTGGTTCCGCGGCAAGGTTGGGAACATCTCTCCCTCTGTTGGATCTTTCTCGTGGCAATCAGGCATTGTCGGATTTTTACGGAATCGACATACACTGAACCCTGCATCAGGCGAGTACCATCGGCAATCCAGCTGTAACAGCAAGACTGCTTTTTGGCACCCGCCAGACCAAGGCCATCTCTAAACTCTTCAACTTGGAGTCTCCATTTCCTCATGGAAATCGGAATTTTGACAGCGGAGGCAGCCAGGGCCCATACGCCACCCTAACGCACCATCTCCATTTTTAAAGATTCAAGCTGGGAACATATGGTCTGCTCAAACTCCGGAATCCCAAGTCCACCCTTATGGGATGGTTGACTGAACATGGGAACCGAAATGTCCGAGGGTAGTTTCAAGAACTTCCTCAGCTCATCCAGAACCATTCTGTCGGCTTCACGAAGCGTCTTGATAGTAAGACGCTCGTGCCTGAGACGATAAGTGTATTTGGGTAAGAAGAAGTGCTTGAGAAGAAACAACTTTTGTTGTGGTTTGAGGTAAGCCGAGGAGAGTTTCCTCAGCTTGTCCTCAAATCCCCCAAAGACCATATTTGGCCACAACCCAGAGACGAGACTAATTCCACCTAGGTATTTATAACCACCTGTCGAGTTCATAGTCGTAAGTTCCGTGCCCTCCGACTCGAATGTCCGAAGTCGTGCACGACCTGCCCGATCTTCCCCCAGCGTTGTATGATTGTCCCGTCACGGCCAACGTGTTAGCAACCAACCGACGCAACGCGTTTACGAAATCCAAATTCCGAGACCACAAAAGAATCTCGCTACGCCCTCGCCAGCGCAACACAGGCTTGCAATATGCATTCCTGAGCCTGAAGAGGCTAGGAGCAACAACAACGTCCGGAAAGGCGCCCCTCCCCCCCCCGCCTAACCCCGCACACGCCCCGCCCCCCCCCCCCCCCCCCCCCCCCGCCCCCCCCCCCCGCCCAAAAACTGGGGGGAAAAATAAGTTGAGAAAAAAAAAAAAAAACAAAAAAAGATAAACACCCGACTGCCCCAATGGGAGCAGTCCCACATCAGGGGGTGCATGCAACAAGATGTAGTCCAGAACGATATTAAACAAAACCGACGAAAGAGGATCCACTTACAGGACGCCTCTGCCCTGCTTCACCCAGTCGGTCCCCACCCGAACATGGGTTTCCTGGTAGACCGATCTTAGGTATGCAACTAACGAGGGAGCCAAACCTAGCCCCCCCCCCCGCCATAGCTGAATTAGCCGTCGGGCAAAACCGAATCGAAGGCGCGCTTTGAAAGTCAATGCAAGTGACATACAATCGCGCGCTCCGTTCCTCTCTGTCCTAGTTAATGAGAGACACTTCTGGAGGTAGATTGTTGGGACGTAGACCAGCGACCAGACGTGAACCCCGATTGAAAGGAGTTGTGAACAACTTTCTCCAATCTCTTCGCCAAGATCTTATGGAGAAGTCAAATCACAATCGGCATGACACAGATCGGACGGTAGTCCTCGAAGAGCTCAGGCTCGAGAATCTTGTTGATGAGCGTAACCCGCCCCCGCAAAAGCCCGGCCTGAGGGTACGCCAAAAGGCCATTGAGAATGTCGAGGAGCTCACCGCGCTTGAGGTAAGCCGAGGTGAGTTTCCTCAGCTTGTCCCTCAAGTCCCCAGGTCACGGAAAGAGACCCCATCGACACCCGAGGCTCCATTCCTGCTGAAGGCACCCATTGCCCACTTTAGCTCGTCCATAGTGACACGAGATCCGGAAGGCAACAGAGCTTCAGCATTCTGACCAACAGACAAAATTGCGCTGTCGGTCAGTCGCGGTAACTCCTGGCAACGCGTCAGGTATTCGCGAACTCCTGGCAAACATTGTCAGGGGGCACCCGATGTTCCACGTACGTCTCCCTGTCCGTGATATAGGTTAGCGTCTTCGCCATATCACGGGTATACAGGGATTGGAGCTTGGCATACTCACGTCGATTTCTTTGAGCTCTGGAGGCCGGGGGGGTCCGCGGGAGCTGGGACCCTAATAGGGTCTCCAGCAAGAAAACAGCGGTTCCGGCCTTCCAAGTCGGTAAAGGTTTTAAAACCCCGACGAGAAAGCAACTGCCTGAGGTCCTCCTCTGGGATTAGAGGAGGACCCGGCTCAACCAACATCGCCTCATCACCTTCATCATCACTCACCATATCCACAACCTCAACTAGACCGTTCGGAAGGGCGACAGGGACCGCCATCGCCCACCCTCAATCCGAACATCATCAGCGACCAAAACAACCGGTTCGACGTACGGAGCCTCCGCCACCATCGGAGGGACCTATGCCCGTAGAGCTGGGACAACAATGTCTTGTTCACGAAGAATGCGAGCTACGGTGTCTTTGTAGACGGTTGACTTCCGCTTTCCCTTAATAGCCTCGAGCGACCTTTGGGGGAAAAGCTCATGAAGTGCCATGTTCATGAATGGGGTATTTAATGCCATGAGCCGGACTTTTCACCGTCGCCTTGAACGCAACACGTATGTCGTGAATGTGCGGGCTTCGGGTCAGCCTTCTGGGCGTAGCGAACCTCGGCATCGTACAACGTCACGTGCGTCATGCGCGGTGATTGATATGTGCACGCGCATCCCTGGCCTAGTGTCGAACGCCAACTGGCAGACAGTTAAAGTTAAAATTACTTTTTGTAGAAATGAAAAAGGACTCAATCAATTGATTTAAATTTTTATCTTTGGAACGAAACAAAAATTCTGCTCACCATTCCGAAATTAATAGAACATGTTTTTCTTGCGATAAATGTTCAAAGACAGCACTACTTTCATTTGTTTCGTTCCAAAGATAAAAATTTAAATCAATTGATTGAGTCCCTTTTTCATTTCTACAAAAAGTAATTTTAACATTTCAGGATTTTTCAATATTGATCCAATCACAAAACGATTTTATATCAGATCATATTAAAGAATCTTTACTTTGAAATAATTAATATTTTTGGATACTTGAGTAAAAAAAAGGATTGAAAAGAGAGGATGAAAAAAAAGGAATACTAAAAGCGCCACAGTCTTTTTGCTTGAGCTCATATATTTGTTTTTTATTTTGTATTGTCAATATATTTTTTTATAGTTTTTGTGTTTTTAATAATTTGTTTCAAAAAAATTTTGTTCTGTCGAGGGGACCAAGGATATGATATGTCCCGAAACGTAAACTTTATCTCGCTTAGTTATTTTTCTTAAGATTTTGCTTTGTGTTATTGGTTATGACTGTTTTAAAGAGATATTTTGCGAAATTATTGAGAATGGTGGGGACAAAGAAAACTTCCAGCTGAAATTCTATAGTTGGAGCGCAAACATATGTGTTTAGTGAACTTGTTCTATGTAGGGATAGCAGTGAAATGGGACCATGCTAGAGATGCATAGTTAAAGGTAAGTCTTATAGAATTGTTGGTTCGTGGTGGGTGCGTGTGGGTGAATAGTAGTTAGTATATATATAAGTATATATAGTATACATGTCGGTGTGGTCATACGTAGCGAGAATGTAAGCTTAAAAGGTAAGTGTGTGTACTAAGTGTGACTATGTAATCTATGTGAAAGTGCAGTTGGTTATATGGATAGTTATAGTTGCTAGTAGGTTATATAGTGTAGGTGAAGTTAAGCCTAGCTGTGCTCAGATGAATGAGTGTAGTGCGTGTATCGGTGAGATGGTGATTGTGAGTATTGAGGTTGTGTGAGGTGTACGGGAAGTTTAAAAAGAAGAATTCGCGGGTGTTCGGTTCGCCTGGACGGCAATATATATATATATTCTGACAGAATATCTATATATTATTTTTAGCCTGAGAGAGGAGAGTAGAAATAGAGAGGAGGGAGAGCGAGACACGAGTGCATTCATGCCAATGAGTATTATTTAAAGATTAAGAGCTTACCTCCAAATACCTTGGATCGAGAAGATAGAGATAATAAATGTTCGTCATAATTCTTATTTATGAATTCCAAAATTGATCCGGGATTTTTCAACTTCGCTGTAAGTCCAGTTTTAGAAAAACAAAAAGCAAAGGATTTTTTTGTCACTCTAATCTGGCTAAGTAAGAGACATTTCTTTCGAAGAGTCTGAATACAGCTCAGCTAAATCTTCTCGAAGTGACGGAGGAGAGTTAGGGGAGGCGGAGGTGAGTGGACGCGTGGGGGCGTAAAGCTTGGAACTCGCGGTGGCGGTGGGGTAAGCGGGAGGGTGGTGCGGGCGTGGGGCGGGTGGTGAGCGAGGGGGGGACGGGGGGTGCGCGGCCACATATATTTTCTGCCTAGGATTAAGATATTTCGTTGAAGATGGGCAATAAGTTTCATGAATCCCTGCTCTTGGACCTTTTGTACAGTGAGTTGTGATGGCTGGGTGTACTCATGTGTCAGATATTTTAAAATACTTTATTCTCTGATGAATTGACCTAGTGCTGATTTGGGGATCTTTTTAAAATTAGCCCCACAATGACTCGTTTGTTTTCTTGTATTTTTTAGGGGGAAAACTTGTCTCAATGTGTGGTTGTACTGGGTCGGGTGCTACGGCATGGGGTGTGTTAGTAGTTGGGAGGGGAGAGCTGTAATATTGTTTCAGGTTGTAGGTGTGTCGGTATTGTGGAGGTTGGTAGGCGTACGAGGTACTTGGGTTTTCCAGATTTTAGGCTATTCGCGGAGTGCAGGGTGTCGGGGCGATCAGGTGTAGGTCGGTGCAGTGTGTTCGGCTGGGAT
Source organism: Trachelipus rathkii (assembly GCA_015478945.1). Taxonomy (NCBI): domain Eukaryota; kingdom Metazoa; phylum Arthropoda; class Malacostraca; order Isopoda; family Trachelipodidae; genus Trachelipus; species Trachelipus rathkii. The sequence continues at coordinate 4,999 of JABUQX010115015.1, forward strand.
CTTTGTCGCGTCTTTTGAAGTTTCCTCTGTTCTATTTGGGGTCGAAAATATTACCAGACGTCGATTCGTGACCCGCTTTTAATATAAACGTATCTTGTTCACATAGGTTATACGCTAGAGTGCTATGATGTTGCGAGTAGCGGTGGCATGCGCGCAGTCTGTGGGTGGTCGGGCGCTGTCTCGATGTCGACATTTTATCAGGGTAAGGGCTGGTCGGCGGTTTCTTACTGTGGACGCGCTATGTATGAGCGCGTAGGTCGCAGGGATTGTGTACTTACGTTCGCGGCGTACAGTAATGTCGTACTATGTTTCTTGCAGATTTGCTTATAGTGTGACGATTTGACTTAGGTAATCGAATCTAGGACTGTTAGTATATCGACCGCGTGCGCGATCGTGCGAGTGTGAGTCCACGCATTTTTGACTTCCAGATATTCTTCTCGGTGATGATTTTCCAAATGTTTATTATGAAGTGGCGGTTGTAGCTATGTTTTGGTGTACTATCCAGGACGACGCCGTGTACAGCTCGAGGGTGGTTGCTGTTTGCTTGACGGGAGCTGCACGCTTGCGATCAGCTGTCAGCGCGGATGTTTGTGGGATCTTTGTAGATCTATGATAGCATAGTAGCGTATGTTACAGGCGAGTCTAGATCGTCGTCTGCTGATAGGAGGGTGTGCAGTATCATCGAATAGTCTGCGGCGAGGTCGTATAGATTATGGGAGTGGTGTAAGTATTGTATATGATCTACTATGCTGTTCCTGGAGTGCTGGTGTGGCTGCGTCTCTTCGGTCGATTTTAATTTTTTTTTGGTTTGGCTTACAGCTTTATAGAATTTGTAACCTCATTAATAATAAAAATTACTTTTAGTAATACAATTTTAAAACAATTTTGTGAGTTATTATTATGACAGAATCTGTAAGTCAATTAATGAATAAATATTTTTATCAAATCTTTATATTTATATAGTTATAGATATATATTATAATATAGTATATATTGTATTATATATATATATAGTGTAAGATAATATATATAGAATATATATATTGAGTAATATATATATATACTGCTAGTATATGAATATATATATATACTTTTCATTTTAACTTTACTTTTTTATTAACTTTATAATCTGTAATGATGCACTATATATATATATATATAGTAAATGATAGATTATAGTGATATAGTAGTATATTATATATAATATATTCTATATATATATATATATGAGTAAATATATATATATTTATATATAGTAGCTGATATCGCGCGATCGTCGTAGATGAGCTGTATCGTCGATGCGGGAATGCTCAGATGCCCGTTTCTGCTTAAGCGTATAGAGCGGGCTGACTGAGGTGATAGGTCGAACAACCCTTTGTGCCGGGTATGTGAAACTCCGGTACAGGTAGATGGAGTAGGGAAGAGGGCCAATAGCGAGTTATGAGGAACGATGTTGTACTGTGTGGCGTTAAGATTTAAGTCCATATATGTATGACGCCTTTTCGTTTGCATATGAATGTTAGAGGCGGTGGGTGTGGAGTTGAGTGGTAAATGAGCCAGAGTGATGGGTTGTTTGACGCGTTCGTATATCTTTGCCGATTTCAGTGGGATAACAGTAGGACCATCTGCACGATTTTGGGTATTTCTAGATGTTATGTATCCGTGTGCGTGGGTCGTACTTCCAGTGCGTTGTATATGTCCCGAGGTTGTGAGAAGGGTTAACAATGATCGAGTGTGATTATGTGATTTGGTTAAAACTATACCGGTAAATGTGTTTTGGACGTCTAGGTTGTAAAAAGCAAGACAATTGGTAGCGTTTGGTTTATGAAATGCATTTAATTGGGGAAAATTACCAATGAGGGATAGGGTGTGTCAAAGTTGGTCTGCGCGCGGCGGTACTGATTACATTGCGTGTTATCAGATTTTTCGCGTGCCATTGCCTGTCGACTCTACCGAACATGCCCTCATTTGCCTGTCGGACTCTACCGTGCATGCCCTCACTGTGTCTGATTTGATTAAACGCAGTGATATTCGCTGAATCAGTTTCTCTCTTGTGTTGACTGGGTTAATGTACACAACACTATAAACATGCCCCCAAAGAAAATAATCTAGGAGTGTGAGGTCGGGCGATCTTGCAGGCCACGCAACAGGTCCCGCTCTCCCTAATCCATTTTTCAGTGTAGACTCTGTTCAGATTGCGCTCGTACTTGGTGGCTGAAGTGCGCTGCAGCACCATCATGTTGGAATAATAATAATAATAATAAAGTAAATTTAAGGCATAATAACAATAGAGAGATCTTATTAATAATGAATAATCATAAATGACTTAAAATATAAAGAGAGATTCTGATGAAAATGCATGTATAAATAACTATAATAAAAATGATAGTTCTTGTCAAATAAACGAAAGTGAAATTGAAAATGAAATACAAAAAGATAAAATTGCCATAGCTAATGTATTAAAAAATAAAAATAAAAGAGATGATAGTAGTCATGTTTTGAATATTTCTAATTATAATAAGCTGATGGTTATATATTTTTTGATAATTATTTTAGTAATAAGTACGAGTGTGATCTGTGTATTGAAACGGAGAGCACAGAAAGCGGAGCTTTCGGAGAGACGGTAGGCGCTTGTTTAAACTCTAACTTGGGCGTAGCATATGTCTCTGCCGTTCAAGAAAGGACGGCGGCTACCCCCCTCTCTGAAGGTGATGTATCTGGCTCTAAGCTTTATAAGGTCTTAAATAGAATAGATAATAAATTATATACAATCGATTCTGGCTCTGAACTGGACTTGATCCAGGCTAGCCCTATTCATATGCAAAAGCGGCCTATTGGTCACATTTTAGCGGCCAATGATTCAAAAATAATTGTCTATGATTTTATTAATGTGAAATTAGATATAGGTTTGAATAAAATTTATACACAAATTTTATGTAGCCAATGTAAAGTTAAATTTAATAGGAATTACTTTTTTAAAACAATTTGGATTTGGTATTAACTTTGAAAAAAATTTATTAATACATGCAATTACAAATCATACAGTAGTTTTAAGGCCAAATCACCTCGTAAAAACAATAAAGGTAAATGCACTTTCTCATGATCTTTTGCATGCTTCTCCTGGAACTCCACCTCCTTTGCCTTTTAACCCACTTCTTCCTATAAATGACATTTTATATAAATATAAAAATTTATTTTCAAATCCATATTTAAAAGAAAATTTGCATATCAAAATAAAACAACAGAAGAGATGGAAGGAAGTATTTGATAAATATGGGGAACAAGAAAGAGGGAATAAAAAAGTGGGAGTAGAAATAGAGGCTGAAATGGGGGTGAAAGAGCAAAAGGGGGATATACCAGAAAAGGTATTGAGAGAATTGGCGCGCGCTTACCCATATAAACCAACCATACGTGGCCACCCGATCAGATTACCTGGCAGGAAAATTCCACACAAACTATATGATGCCACGAAAGTAGAGCTAAATCAGCTAGTTGATGCTGGTGTATTAAAACGCACAAATGCAACCTGGTCAGCCCCATTCTCTGTGTTACAAAAAGAAGACGACAGAGTAGGATTAATCACAGATTTTAGACAGTTGAATAAAAGAACCGAAATCGATATCTTTGGCCTACCAAAATTTACGATGCCATATTTGCCTTAAAAGGCAGTAAATATTATAGCAAAATAGACCTAACTCAAGGTTCCAACAACGCCCCTTACATCCTGATAGTCAAAAATATTTCACGATTACAAGCAATCTCGGCACATACACGTACACCTGCCTGCCGATGGGATTTGTTTCCTCCCCGTCAGCTTTTCAGAGGCTCGTATGTATATTGTTATCAGACCTAAAAAAACTGTTACGTATACATTGATGATATGTTATTTTCTGAAACAGCTGAAGAGCACGAAAGGCTGGTTGAGGAAGTACTGAAAAGACTAAATTATCTATATATTAGCATTAATGAAAAAAAGGGCAAATTTGGGGTATCGGAATTACAGTATTTAGGTTTTATAATCAATGAAGGTGTCAGGGCTACTCCAGAGAGGGTTGGAGAAATCCTAGCTTGTAAAAGGTCTCAAACTATCAAAGAGATGAGAGGATTGATTGGAAAATTATCCTTCTATAGATTAATGCTACCGTGCTTGGCCGATATAATGAACCCTTTAACAGAATATTTAAAAGGAAAGCCATATTCACGGAAAATAATAATTTGGAATGATAAGTCAGAACGAGCTTTTAGTGCGGTACAGAACGCGATAAAAAACGCATGCACGCTGGCTTACCCCGGTACCACTACACCTATAAAGATCTTCATTAATACTACTTCAAACTCCTTAGCGGAGGTAATAATGGGAGACGATCAGGATAGCCGCCCCTTTGCATTTTATTCAGCTACCCAGTCTTCTTCGGAAAAAGTATGATGAAGTCAATAAACAACTATTAATCCTGAATAAAATGCTTAACATATTTGGCTACTTGTTAATAGGTAGACGAATCACTATTTTCACGCATATAATGGAATTAATAACATTATATAATAAAACAAATGATTTCTTGAATCAGAACGTGAAACAGGTGAGGCAGCTTAACCTGTTGAGTTCGTATAATGTTATAAGTAACCCTTTGAAAGAATATATAATTATAAATAACCCAAATATACAAGCAACGCACAAACGAAGCGACCACCAAGCAGGTGGGAAAATGCTCGAAAAAGGTTCAACCACCAGACCTTTAAAAAGTTCCCCCGATAACGCACGCGCGGACCATAAAACTACACATTCCAAGATGAATGAAAGTTGTAAAATGGGTAAGTCGCCCTTTAAACCTGAGACCGAAGCACGCGTCGAAATAGAAAGGAATTTATTGAATATGTGAAAGAGGAATGAGAAAACAGATGATAATAATAAGATAAGAGAGGAAAATGAATCAATTGAATTAAACACAGTAAATATGATCACTGAATGCAACAGAAGTAATAAAGCAATTATAGATATTTATGAAAAAAGTAAATTACTAAGACATAAGCTTGAGACAAAGGAAAGATAATTTTATAAAACCCTTGATTAAGGGTGGAGATAAAAGTGCGTTAAAAATGATAAAACAAAAATTTTGGTTCAAGAAAGAAGTTATTGAGGTTTATGTTGACATTTCTTTAGGTTATTCTAGAGTGATTTAGCTCGAGCTTTGCATAGATGACGTCATAAGAACCTTTCATTTGCAAGGACACATGGGAGTGAAAAAAGAACAGAAATAGCAGTGAAAGAGGAGTTTGTCTTTCAAAGAATGCATGCAAGGGTTAAAAACATAGTAGGGGCGTGTGAAGTGCCAGATTAGCAAAAGCGCTCGTACCATTAGTCCTGAATTCGGCCAGTTTCACGAGGTCTCCTACAAGTTTGAGGTATTGCACGTTGACATAGTGAAGTTACCTCCTTGTAAGGGCTATAAATATTTATTTACACTCATCGATCGATTCAGTAGTTATCTTTTTGCAATATCTTTAAAGGAAATGAACGCTGAAAGCGTTGTCTTATTATGAGATACTGCCTTTTACGGGGGTACCTGATACCATTGTCTCAGATAATGGGGGCTGTTTCAAAGCACACCTGTTTGAAGAGGTATGTAAAATGATAGGTGCCAGGCACATCTGTACCACGAGCGGAAGCGCGCAGTCGAACGGATAGCTCGAAATTCAGCATAGGACTCTATTTGCTAGCTTGCGTTGCATGCTAGCTGAGGATGAGTTCCGGCATCATGACTGGGTATCCATTCTTTCGTTCGCGTTATTTGCCATGAAACAGACGCCTTTAACGGAAAATGGTATTACCTCTTCCCAGGTGCTCTTCGGGCAAAATGTGAATATACCAGGGAGATTGATAGACGCAGAGAGGCCAGAGGAGCCTATGAGTTATGATACATATTTGAATAAATTAGCGGCACTGTTTGCTAAGCCCTTGGCTCCTAAAACCACATTAAGGAATAGAGCGGTGTTTGTACCCAAAAATCTCAAGGAAGCAAAGTTTATTTTAGTAAGAAATAAACAGTATAATTTGGGAAAGCTGGAACCTAAATACAAGGGGCCATATAAAGTGCTTCGATTTACAAATAACACCGTTTATATTTTGAAGAACGGTCAACCAGTAGCTGAGAATTTAAGAAACATCAAAATATATTATCATTTGGTGGGGTCAGATCAAAAATAGAGAATAAAAAAAAATATATATAATAAAAATGTGAGAGAAAGGTTAAGAACGTATGCAAATAACATTTTACTAATCTTTCTTTTGCAGATAATAAGGTCAAAGGTTATTCAAAATTAAAATTAACAAGTGTAAAGATTGAGTACAAATTGAATAATAATATTTTAGAAGTAATTTATCCTCCTCAAGTAGTTTCCTATCTGTCTTACCTTCCCCTATCCATTGTTTGATTGTAATAAATTTAAGAAAGGGTTGAGGGTTGCCTAACAAGAAGATATTTCAATTAACTCAAGTTGAAGCTATCTTCTGCCTGATTTTGAAATCTCTTCTATTGAGCACAGGGAATCACCACTTTGATATGATAATTTCCATTATTCTATGTATATTAAGAGGGGGAAAGCGGGGTATGTATGTGCAGATACTTCCCAGTCATATGTGTGCGGGATCGATTCTTTCATATCTCTAAAGTATACATGGGAAAAACCATGGCATCATAATGCCACGTAATGCCCGATTTATTAAACTTAAATACTATAAAAGATTTGAAACCAGCCAATGAGAGCTGAGATGATTTGAATTCTGTAACGGTTGATGAGAGCTTGTGGGAGCCACCCTTGAGGCATCAACCGAGAAGAAGGGATTGTAAGATTAGCACCCGCACATGCAAGTGGCTTTATTAGAGTCAGTTCTTAGGGCCAGAAAACCGGTTATTCAGCCGTTATTTAATTTTGTCAATTAACTTTGTTTATCAAATTTAAGTATTTTACTGACATCATTGCATTCTAATAATTATTATTGGCGTGCCTTTAATATTTCACTTGTATTTTAATAAACTATTGCCGAAATCTCTCTTTCACTAATTACACCTCCCCATTATTAATTACTTTTAAATTGGACTGAATCAATAACAGTTCATATATATATATATATATATTTATATGTATTTGTAATTTTTAGATATATATATATATATATATATATATATATATATATATATATATATATATATATATATATAATATATATATATTATGTGTATAGTATATATATTGTGAGCCGTAACTGTAAACTGTGGCGAAGTTTGGTCGATTCTTACTTACGACAACACAGAACAAAGCAATTTTCCTCTTTAAAACATCTACCAAACCAAACCCCCCCACCCCCCTCATTCTCAAGTTATTTTAAATTACTTTAACTTCATTTACGTCTGGAGACAGCTCTTCACTAATGAATGAAATAAAAAAAATATATTTAAATAAATAAAATAAACAAAGATATATGAATTCAAGGACAACATAAAAAGATACATGACTTTAGGTTTTCCTTTTTAAGAGAACAATCATAAGAACACACATGTGTATCACCATATATAAAAAGAGCTTTAAAATTGGAGAACAATGTCTATACTATATACACAGTATATATATATATATATATATTAATATATATATTATATATATATATAATTATATATATAATATATATATTATCTATATATATATATATTATATATATATATTATATATAATATATATAATATATATATATATATATATATATATATATATATATATATATATATATATATATATATATATATATTATACCTTTATCAGTAATTGAAACTGTCTGTATACTATAAAGTAGCTCTTTACTACTAATTAATAACATATTCGATTAGTTACTAATGTGTATAAAAGTTGAATGCATTGGATGTCTTACATAATGATAATAAAAATCAGAATATCTAGTGCAAGTTCATTCTTATTAACAATAAATGTTCAATTCAGACATATTTCATATATAAGGAATGTTTTACCGCTTTTAGGACTTTTCCTAATTGACATATTTATCTCTATTTAAGCGTTCCATTCGCTGTATAAGCTACCAGATATGAATGTTGTTGTGGGCATGATGATGATGATGTATGTTCTTGTTCAACTAATTTGGAGTTTTTCCAATTTTCTATCTTATAACTTGAGCAGCCCTTGTGCCAATGTACGTACTTAGTAACTAAGTTCACCTGTGCTGTTTTTTTTTTGTTTTTTTATATCTCCAAACTCTTAAAAATCCTAGATTCTTGAACTATCTAAATTTGAAAATAAAGTATATCATCACTTATTCCTTTTCATCACCATCAATATCCTCCTCTATATTTTTGCTGATACAGCTTGTGCATCATTTCCCTTTTCCGATAATAATCTTGAAGAATGAGGAGTTAGTATAGCTCACTCACTACTCGTACTTCTTCTGATCGCCTTAGGAGATGAGCCAAACTATATTGGACCATTTTTAGCTTTCAATCTTTTGTCTTAGAACAATTCTCAAATTCTTTCCTCGTATTGGTTCATCAAACCATCTTCTAATCTTGACGTGCTCTTTTATCTGTTCAAGTCTTGCACAAGAACAGAACTACTCATGACCTTCTTAAAATTTCTGTTGCCAGCTTGCAACCTGCCTTGGTAGACTGTTTCATCTTTCCCTATTTATCAACTTTGTGCAGGAAGTATCCGTTTATTTAACCTGTTATGATAAAGTGGACTCTTCTCAACTCTCTAACACACCTTGTCGCCCTAACTTTTATTATGTCTAAAGTTGTCAGATTTCTCCTAAACAGTTAAGATTAGGAAATATCTTAATTCTGATAATTGCTTCTAATAACCTATATTTCTTCCGTAAGGTACGCTCGACTGCTGTTTTTTCTCTTCATTCAGCTTCTTAGTCATCTGCCCTTCAGTTTTTTCGGTAAATCCTTTGATGTGACTGACGCTGAACAAATCGAAAGTATGTGAAGGAATCTAGTACAAAACTTTTATTTCTAAACTTTCAACTTTCTGTTTCTGTAACCATGTTTTTGATTTATTTTGGGTTTGCTCTATAGCAGCTTTTGTGGACGCATTGTTGATCTTTTAAACCTATCAATGGTGGTGTTCCACAAGGTTTTGTTCCCCCTTATCTTATTTTGATTTACTTTGAGTAACTTTTTCACCTATTACTTGTGATGATGATTGGATCCTTCAATATTCTTTTAATTTTGAAAAACGACCTACCCAGCATATGGAAGGATGGTCTTGGTGCAACTCAACTCTGATCTCATTTGAATTTGCAACTAGTATGGTCAAAGAAGGTTCTTTTCAATAGCTCAAAACTCCAATCCTCAATCTATCAATTCGATGCAATCTGCCACATAACTATTACATCTTCTATTACGAAACTCAAAACTTCGGTCTTTCCTTAATTTTGTTTGTGTTTTTTTCTTTTCTCGAAATCTTTTAGAAAGATTATTTTGCTTCTCTCCCCCAAATAATCTTGTAAGAGTTTGGGCGTTCCAAATATCTCCCCACAACTCAAATTGGTTTTCTTTCCTCTATGGAATAAGCGTATAATATCTGGGGTAGTTCCAAACAAAACTCCATTTTAAAGGGTCGACTTTGGGGATTTTCGTTTAGCAGCTCTTACATTCTAAATTATTCCATTCATATTTTTTCTAGTCTCATATTTTAGACATTTCACATATTTGGGACATTTGTCGTATATTCCTTCCCATATTAAGGCATTTTGTCACAAACTCTTGAATCGTATGGCTTCTCCTGAGAAGAGAAATCGTGTGGCTATTCTTTCCACACAATTTCAACTCTTTTGTTACAGACTTAACAAATACTAACCTCATTTAATCATGTATTTGACCGAAAAAATCTGCAACACACTTCACTACGAGTTACATAATTTCAAGGGGGATATTTCACAACATCAGTTTTCAGTAAACATTTGGGCAGGAATTTTACATGATCATGTACTTATGTTCGAGCTTCCTCCCAGGCTTAATGGCATAATCTACTTAAACTTTTTGAAACATGAGCTCCTTACCTTGTTTGATGATGTACCTCTTCAGTTGCGCCAAAACAAGTGGTTTATGCTTGATTCACACTTTAGTGCTTCAGTTCGTGAACACCTGAATGAGACCTTTCAAAATCAATGGATAGGTCGTGGTGGCCCCACGCTTTCCGTGGCCAGCGAAGGTCACCAGACCGTAAACTTCCTTTGATTATTACCTTCGCGGTTCGGGAACTTATAAAGACCTTAGTAATACCCTCCATAAACTCCAATCGATACCGTTTGAAGAACCTTACGATTCAGGAATTATGAACGGAATTGAAACGATCAAACAGACTCCTGGAATATTTGAACGGGTCCGACAATTGATGAGAAGACGCCTGGACGCGTGCATTGGAAACAACGGAGGTCATTATCAACATCATCTTTAGTCTTTTGGAATATCATTTGTAAGGCTTTAGAAACAGTCATATGCGGTTTATGTTGTTACACAAATTGTAAACCTATCATACAAATTAATTGTTTATTTACCCTCCTATTTCCGAATGAGTTATCTCGTTCCTCCAAATACCTTTAACGTCCGCCATTTTTAAATTTGGAGTTTGTAACTTACTTGGTTTCGTAGATACAAGATATTTAGTAAAAAAACACATACAGACAGCCAGACGGAAAACTAAGCACATTACGTGGCCCTGTTATGTTTTAAGACTCCGTCAGTTTTGATTTTTTTTTTGTTTTTTTTTAACATATTGCTTAGTATATGTACTAACAGGCTGGCAATTTCAGTGGTGACTAATTTGACATGATTTTCTCAATAAGAGTTCGAAATATTCTTAAATAATTAATTTAAAAATCATATGTGTTTTATTCAATAAATTTTGAAAAAATTGAAATACGTCTCGAAAAGTAAAACTACGATACTTACGAGAAAACCAATTGCATATTTGAAACTCAAGCGTAAGAAGCTTATTATATCAAAAAATTAAAAACAAAAAAAAAAAAAAAAAGGAAAATATAGGCCCTATATTTAATTTTATAAATGAAGATTATCTCGTAAAAGTACGACCACTTACAGGTAAAAAATCCTAATTAAAGTATTTGGGATATCCGCGTGTAAAGCTTATTACCAAAAATGTCCAAAAGAAAAAATTAATAAAAAAAATAAAAAAAAATAAAAAAATTAGGGGGCTCGAGCCGACGGGGGACAGAGGGGGGGACGTTTTCCATACCCCGTAGGGGAGGGGCGGAGGAACCCCCGCGACACCCAAAACCAAGAGCGGGGTTCCGGAGACTCTCCCCGGAGGGGGGACAATAGTCCTACCCTGTCGTTCCCGGAAGGCCGAGAGACCCCGATCCTGCCATCTTTGGCAGTTTACCCTTGGGTAAATATTCTCTTTGTTAAAAAAAAAAAAAAAATTAAAACGTGACGGAAGTCGTTAAAAACATACTGGTCCCTACGTACTTATTTTTGAATCATGTTTTTCAACCCTTAAATTCATTGTTAGGTATCATATACTAGAATATATAAAAAAAAAACAAAAAAAAATCAAAACTGACGGAGTCTTAAAACATAACAGGTCCCATTACGTCATACCTTTATAGGAACTTTTACCTTTATTTTTGCATTTCTTATCAGTTACCAAAATTTTTACCATAATTTTGAATCACCCTGTATATATATAATTATATTATACTCTAAAGATAATTTATTATATATATATATATATTAAGTTATATATATATATACTATATTAGTATATATATCAATAAATATATTATATATATATAGTATATATATATCTATATATATATTAATATATATATATATATATAATATATATATATATATATAATTTAGGGATGTGCCGAATATTCGGTAGTATTCGGTATTCGGCCTATTCGGCCAAATTGCCCCGAATATTAGTATTCGGCTTTTGCGCGACTATTCGGGCCGAGATATTGAGATTTATCAACAACTAGAAATTACGTCAATATATAGGGAAAGTTATTTCAATTTAAAATTGAAATTTTGAAACTTATTTTGTTCCCAAAAAAATAAAAATCATTGTAGCCAATATGGACATTCCTGTCAGATCCTATAAAGGCGCCCACCCCCCTCCATCTGACATATCTCTCATCATTCTCTCTCAAAAATAGAATTCCATTTAGTGGATACGGATAAATGGGACCAAACATGGTAACTGGTAAAAGGGAGAGGAGAGTGGCTGGCTATCAATTTCATGTTTTATCTCACATCCCTCTGCACTACTGCATTCAAGCTGATTCAATATTCTGTCAGAGTCCGTTGTTAAGATAATTTATTTTATACCTTGCATGAACTCGCATATCTTCCTCCATCCTTTACCATTAGCAACGACGGCAGCTGCAAAGCCTAAAACTTTACAGATGCAGCTGAATGTCAAAACAGCAATAAATTAATTCAAGACGGGTGGTGTTTCTACATGCTGGATAGTCAGTAACTTTGATATGTCTTAAAAGATTGTTTGAACAAAAGTTCCCCCTATTCCATATATCGTCTGCTGAATGCAAATCAGTAAACAATGTTGACTGAATTTTTCAGTGGCAAAATTATTTCCACTTTACCCTTGAGCCATTTTGACAACCTCACTAAAAACATGTTTCATTAAACGACATGAAGTAAACACGTCGCCAAATGTTGATCCCTGTCCATTTCTAGCAATAAATTCTAATTTTTAAACTAAGTCATTAAAAGCAAAAATGCCTTCAGTGGCAATAATTACACTCGTTGAAAGAGCTTAAGCAAATCAGTGGCTCAAAGACTTCTAAGTTTCTATGTGATACATCTTTGTGTGTAGCTACTACTTTCTTTGATCTGCGATTCAAGCTAATTTTTTTCAACACACAAATCAGATGAATCAGTAAAAATATGGTCGCTTGAGGCATGGGAAAGAAATGCGATGAATTTAGCTCCTGACGTCTGTCTGCTGACGGTGCCGGTCTGGATATCGGGAATTGCTTGTAACGTAGCTTCGTGAAGCGGGAAAGTGTAAGGCATGGATAGTGTTCCCTAATGAATTTTCTACTTCTTTATAGAGATCTCGTTGTTTGTTAAAGTGAAATTTGTGGCAATCAAAATCGTCATAACAGAAAAAGAAAGTGAGAGTGAAAAAGAAAGTCCCATTCTTCTGACGATTGTTGATTCATTGTACATTAAAAGTAACAAGAGGCATGCTTAGCGGTCAGGGGAATTACACTCCAAGAACCACTAATCAACTATATAATAAGATTGTGGGGTCAACGTGACTTTGAAGACCTTGACAGTGAGACAACATGATAGACAGGAGGAAAGAGGGTGGCCAGTTTTTATTCGATTTCCCTTTTTCTTCCTCTAGAAAAGGTCCTGATCAGGTTTGTAGGTGGAGTGAAGAGAAAGTGAGAGAGAGTAGCTAGATAAGAAAGGAGTTGCGCACGTCAGTGATAAAGAGAAGTGACATCTTCGACACGATCGACGAAATGGAAGTAGGTTGACGAGTAGTGAGAGCCGAAGTGATCATCGAAGAAAACGGGCGCCATGGCCACTGGGCTAGAGTTAGATATGAGTCGCGGGGAATGAAAAAAAGGAAGATAGTAATAGAATAAGGAGAGATGAGATGTGATAATATATGATATAGATTCGGGTAGTAAGATAATTAGGATAAAGAGGAGTGAGATAAAGGGATGATGATTAGTAAGTAGAGATAGTGTGTAGGTCAGTAGATAGGGAATAATAATGAAAGAAGAGGGAAAAGAGAATAGGAATATAAGGAGTAATGATATTGAATATATATGAAGAGATATATATATATAAATAGTATATAAATTATAATATAATAATAGAATAATATATATAATAAGTATATTAAATTATATTATATAATAAATATTATTATGTTAGATAATACAATATAATAATACATATATATATAAATATATATATATAATATAGATATATAATAATATAATAATGATATAATAATAATTTAATTAATTAATTAGATTAATATATATATGAACTTATAATATTGATATTATATATAAGATATAAATATAATAGTATAAATATATATTAGATTATATATAGATAATAAATAATACTTAAATATAAGTATAAATATAACAATATAATAATATATTATATCTATAATATATAAATATAGGTAGAAATAAAAATATACAATACAAATGTTAATAACAATACACGATCAAAGTTAAATGCAAACTGAATATAAATTAAGAAACTGTAAAATAAATAAATTTAAATAAATATAATAATTATACTAATATTAAAAACATATAAACCTTATTATTTATAAAATATTAAAATATTAGAAAAATCAGTTACTTTTTTTGTTTGTTTGTTTGCTTCTATGTTATATTTTTCTGTTTCAAATTGAATATTTTATGGTTATAATATTATTTATTAATTTAAAATCTAAAAATTATATAAACATTAATATTATAAAGTTAAAAAATGAAGAAAATAATAACTTAAATCTAATTTATAGTAAATATATAAATTTACATTGTATCAATATTATATATTAATAAAAAAGCTATGTTAAGGTAATCAACATAAGAGATAAAAATTGACCGTCTCGCTGGGATATGAAGTAATGATGTCCTTAACTGAGAGCAAATAGCATTAACCTAGACCTACCGTCTGGGAAAGTTTTATGCAGAATAAGTCGCGCGTGACATAATCAGATAGCAACCGAACTGGATAAGATCTATTTGACAGATGCAATTTAATGAAAAGAGGGAGTTATCCACGGAAACCGAGCGATGGAGTTTAAGGGAGAACTCCAGTTCTCCCGTTTGTGTTTGAGCTTTTTAAAGTTGGAAGACACAAGAACCATCCACCAGTGTTGAGAGGGCTTTCCGCGAATGTTATTGTCCAGTTTACAAGGGGATCCGGGTCGTAGAGGGAGTATGCTATGTGTCTGGC
>JABUQX010115015.1:27500-29390 GCA_015478945.1 Trachelipus rathkii
TCCAATCGCGTACATTCTAACCTATTGTGGACAAAATCGCGTTAAAGAGCAATTCGGACAAGGAGTGTTTAATCGTAAAAAATCGACCGATTAAGTTGGGAGTTTATTAAGTGCTAATCATCGCCACGCAGCAAGAGGGTTATTCACCTGGTACTTTGCCTGATACCCACGGTTTGATTTGAGAGAATAGGGGGTTTCTCACCGACTCCAGAGCGATCATAGGATTCCTCGCAGCACTAAAGCCAATCAAACGTGAGTTCCTTGGGAGAAGATCCTTAATAACTGTATCTGATTCTATAACCTCTTCTTAGGAATTACGGTTTTCTACTTAAGGTTTTCTACAGAAAATACACCTGCTTATGCATTAACAATAATCTACATCGTTGTCACACTAGCTCAGCAAAAGGGTTTCTATACTCAAAACAATCGATAGAGGTTTTAGGACAATAGTACGTAGCTTCATTAATGTTGTATAGCTCGGTTTTACTTTTACTTATCTTAAGGATCGAAGAGACATAATTCAGATATGAAACAGAGAACACTAATTTGGTTCACATATAATTTATTCGAGAAGGTAACCTGCTTAAGAAACTGAGTAGTGAAGATCTAAAAAAATATAAGAAAATTATAAAATATAGATCTTTGTTGTTTTTCTCAATACATGACAAAAGGAGACTGCAAAATCCTTTCTTTCCACGCTAACGATTACAATGGCATTTGTTAGATACTATAATAACTTCTGACCCAGAGTAAATACCATGACGAACAGTTGAATAGTATAAAAAGTCGCACTCTTCTTTTAAGAATACTATTTTCTGGCACTGCGAAGGATCACACTTTTGATGCGCAGTACTATGGAGAAGAACGAAATCGGTTCCAATCACAATGAGCTGGCTTATTATCGCACACTTGTGGCATCGAATTGTTGTTTGACAAGTATGATTATTTTATTCAAACAGTAATTGATAAATTTTGGAAATCGATAGAAGGCGAAATTATTATTATTAATAATATCATTTTTAAATCTCCTCTATATTGTGAATTTTTCCATCATTGCATATTGTTTTGTATAACATTGTTTTTTAATAAATATTTTTTTTAATATTATCACTACAAATCCATAAAATTTACATTTTTATTGATTTCTTTTTTATATATTATATCATAATAATATATATATATATATTATATATATGTATTATTATATATATAATTATCTATATATTTATAGTATATAGATATATAATATATATATATATATATATATATAATCATAATTATATATATTTAATATTATATATACTATATATATATATTATAATAACTCTAAATTTTTAAAGCTGCCCCCTCCCTGCTTGGAACTGGGCGCGCCCTGTATTAATATATATAATTATTATATAATATATATATTATATATATATATATCATCAGTATAATACTATTATTATATTTATATAGATATATCTATATATTATTATATATACCTCAACATGTGCATCTTCTTTGAATATGTAGAATAGACATTTTCCCGCAATAAACTGGTGGGAACTATAAAAGAGCATTATTACGGTTTATTTTCGCGAGTCGGCGTTCTTGAGAGAAATTTTAATGCCAATATCCCAAAACCTGTGCCAGAAGATGGTCTGAACAACTACAGTGCCATCAGTGGTTTTAAGCGAGCACTTTGTACGAATGAATCAAGCATTTAGAAATCCTTGAAGGAAATACAGCCACAAAGAAAAAGGGCTTTTCAGTTGCATTCAGCGGTATGTAAGTCTTCATTCATTATGGCTATGATATTGATCGTGAAGTACTCTGTGATAGAGCCAATTGTAAATGCTCTCCAATCCAAGCACCTGGCCTATAGTCAACCTCGCAGGCACATTCAAC
>JABUQX010115016.1:0-5000 GCA_015478945.1 Trachelipus rathkii
TTGGTGAATGTGAAGATTATCTTTGCATGGCAATTGAGGCTGGGAACCCTCTTCTGCCATTTCACTCTTCCCATGAACGGTCGCAGGAGTATTATAAATACATTCTGCGATCGACACCACCCCCTGCATCCATGCGGGACACGGTGTTTAGGATAATAATAATAATAATAATAATAATATATATATATATATATATATAACACTACGGTGAAAAAGGACAGAGACATGCAAGAAAGCAACTGGAGTTGTTAGAAACCTTTAAGCCCAATTTGTAATTAATGATAGATGTGTTTCGACACACGACGTTTGAAGGTGTATCAGTTAGAAATAAATTAATCAGCGCTTCCCTAACTTTTTCCTCTCCCGTACCCCTTGATTAGGCTTTTCACGCATTAGTACCCCCTTTCTCATACAATCCCATCACGCCAAAAAAGTTTTTTTTGTTAGGTAGTAATATTCATAGGGTTAGCTAAATAATCAAAAGACTCAAGTTAATGACATTTATAGGCATTTACAGTATTTTTGATTTTACATTACGATTTATTTAAATTTTTTATAATAGCGGTCTAACACGGTTAGCGGGGTAAATTCCTTCCTTTCTTCGTGTTTTCCACCATTACCAATATTATTTTCACGTACCCCCAACGGGTCTGCCGAGTACCCTCAGGGGTACGCGTACCACAGGTTGGGAAACGCTGAGTTAGATGATGTTGAGGAGATAAAAAAGGAGTAGTTTTCCTAAAGTGAGCAGGGTTTCCCAACCTTTTTGTGGCTCGGGCGCATTCGAGATTGCAAAAAATCGTGTCGAGCGCAAATTGGATTTAAAAAATTAATAATAAAAAAAAAATGTCCTTATTTATACATACATTTTGTAACAAATTTACTATAACATAATATATATTTATTGTAAAAGCGGAATTAGTGCGATCTTTGACACAGCATTTCATTTGTTAATTTCTCACAGTTGGGAGTGTAAGATAATAATCCCAATCGTAAACAATCATCAAGGTTGGCATTAGTAAGTTGATATTTTCGATGTTTCTTGTTGAAGAAGTTCTGCTATAGATTTAGCAGTTTCAGTAATGTCTACTTGTGTAGTAAAAGGATTTACAAAAAAATGTAGCCACGGGTTCGATAATGGTATAAATTACTGGAATCTACTTTCAAACTGTTCCAAAAGTTTTTAAGTGTTTCCAATTTTGCGAATTTCTCACTACATCTAGCAAAATTTTAAAAACTAAAGTAGCTTTTTATTTTCTTTATTTTTAAGATAAAGTAACTTTTTATTTTCTTTATTTTTGCCGACGTTGAGAACCCTGCTTTAGAGTATATGAAAGAATAAGAATTGTTTGTAAATTCTTTGCTCAGTAAACTGGACTTGAGAAAACTCGATCCAAAGTAGCATTTGTGTGGTAAAATGAAAAACAAAAATTCTGCAGTCTTCATTAATTCAAAATGGTAGGCGACATTTTTGAAACTTTAAAAATATTTTGTTCCCTCCTGGAGTAACTTCAAGTTCTGAAAATTCATGACATTTATGCAGGCTACAATGAGTATGCTTAAATTATAAATTGGTCAGAGTATACAACATCCTTAAATAGCAGTCCCTTATTTAAGTATTGAATATTATATTCGGCATCATTAGAATACAATATTTTTTTAATACAAGAAATATCGTAATGGGTTTCACAGACCTGCTCCGTTATTCTATATTCTATACAAAATTTACTGTCTGTAGAAACCTAAACTCACCACAGAATTTGTCACACTCTCGACCAAATCCCTCATTGCACTTATATTCACAAATGGAAATTTAGAATAAATTCATTAGTAGGAAACGGAGTAGGGTTTGATATCGGTCTAAATATTGCAATTGTTCTTCATTTTGGGTAAGGTTTGTGTTACAACGCACGCGCCAATGAAGGAAGCTTGACACAGAAACTTACATCGTCAATGATGTCATTTTTTAATCTCTTTTTCATAAAACCTTGGATTTCCCCAATGTGTCATTTTTCTCAATGTATCATTTGTTTCCTCAATGTCGAGGTAACAGCAGCGTAGTATAATTATAATAACGCCAATATTTAATGGTGCCACCAATTTTTGCTTTGGGTGAGATAGACCGCTGATTGCGCTTAAATAAAGTATAATATACTATATATTTAAGAATGTTTGCTCGCAAAATGAAGATGTCTGAGAAAGAGGAATGACATCAAAACACATACCCGATCCCCACCATACCTCATCGGAAACAGAATTTGTAAAATAGCTGCGTTTAAAAGTACCATGTAAAATCTATATTATATATATATATATATATATATATATATATATATATATATATATATATATATATATATATTATATATATTTTTTTTATACATATTTTTATATATATATATTATATACTGATTATATATATATATATATATTATATATATATATATATATATATATATATATATATATATATATATATATATATATATATATATATATATATATATATATATATATATATATATTTTACATAATTTTTTTAAACACCTTTGGTACAATTCGACATTCAAAAATTATACGAAGAGACAAGTTCGGTTACTGCTTCATTGTGATTTTCATTTGTCCTCTTTCCTCAGACATATTATTTTTTGCAGAGCTTAAATTTCTGCCCGATAGATTTCTTAAATATATAAAATATTTATATACTTTTTATTTAAAGCTACTTAATCAATAGTCCTATCTCACTTAAAATAAAAATTGGGCAAACAAATTGCAAACAATTTAAATGTGGCACTGATATAATTTATATTTTACAGCTGTAAATTTACCTCGGTAGTGAAGAATTAACAAAATTATCCTTATATCCAGACATTGAGAAAATGGTACAATTGATTTAAACTTTGAAGTCTTACTTTTTATCTCAAGAAAAGAGACCTACTATTTTAAAAAGTATTTTATCGAACATGACCCAACATGACTGATGTAAGAGATCTTTCTGTGTCAAATTCCTTCATTAGCGCGTGCATTTTATCTTCGTATACCATTAAAAGAAAAAAAAAGTTCTGTAGCTGAAGGTCGAATTAACATAGACTCATTAAAAAGCATCTATAATGAATTTATTACTCTAACTTATTTGTACCTATAAGTTAAAGAGCAATTAAAAAAGAAAAGTGCAATGAGGGATTTGGTCGAGAGTGTGACAAATTCTGTGGTGAATTTAGGTTTCTACAGACAGTAAATTTTGTATAGAATATAGAATAACGGAGCAGGTCTGTGAAGCGCATTACGATATTTCTTGTATTAAAAAAATATTGTATTCTAATGATGCCGAATATAGTATTCAATACTTAAATAAGGGACTGCTATTTAAGGATGTTGTATACTCTGACCAATTTATAATTTAAGCATACTCATTGTAGCCTGCATAAATGTCATGAATTTTCAGAACTTGAAGTTACTCCAGGAGGGAACAAAATATTTTTAAAGATCCAAAAATGTCGCCTACCATTTTGAATTAATGAAGACTGCAGGATGTAGTGAGAAATTTCGCTAAATTGGAACACACTTAAAAACCTTTCTAGGAATACAGTTTGAAAGTAAGATTCGGCAGTAATTGTATGACCATCTATCGAAACCCGAGTGGCTACCTAGTATTTTGGGTATAGAATACTTTGAATACCTACATTTGCAGATGGAAAATACAGAAGTTGACATTGGGAGAGCTAAAAACTACTAAGAGGTACGTTATAGCAGAACTCTCTTTCAACAATGAAACTCATACGAAAATATCACTACTAAATGCAACCTTGATGATTGTTTTACGATTGGATTATTAACTACACCCCCACTGTGAAGAAATTTAACAGGTGAAGATGCAAGTGTCAAAGATCGCACCTAATCGCTTTTACAATAAATATTATATTATATGTTATAGTAAATTCGTTATAAAATGTATTCGTTTAATTAAATAGGACATTATTTATTTATTTTTTTTTTAAAATCCGATTTGCGCCAGCCCTATTTTTTTGTATTCTAGCACATGAAGGGACTACGCATACAGATGTGACCAAGAAGTTAGAGACACCCCCTGAACAAACAGTACAGTTTTTAGGAAACTTGATTCCTTTATTTTCATTTTCTAAAGCATCATCTTAAACTGTATACATCTTCAGAGGACAGAATGCGTCCATAGTCGAAAGTCATAATCTATCATTAATTCACTCTGGGCTTAAAAGATTCCCTCAACTCAGTTGCTTCTTGCAGTCTCTGTCGCTTTTTCACCGTAGTTTATATATATATATCGTGAGAGAGAGAGCCTATATAAAATACCCTATATATATATATATAAATAAAAACTATATTATAATAAGTATAGTGTAATATTATACTATATTATATATATATATACTATACTATATATTATATAGAGTTTATATATATAAAAAAAAGAGATGTTTCCACACAAATTCACCGATGATATTCCACATAAACAGTATACTATACCCGTTTAATTATTACCCATATTATATATATATATGTGGTAGTTTTTTTATATATATTATAGTATATATATATTATATATATATATATATATATATATATATATAATTATAATATATATATATATAGTACAATTTTGTCCATATGTGAGAACAAGGACCCTCATATCTATATTGTGTTTAATATATACGATATGGAATCTTATATATTATATATATATTTATATTTCAGATGAGCCCCTAAGTGGGTTTTTGAAGCCTTACCTTAAGGATAGTAAAAGACCCACGCATGATTACCGTGGTGGAGAGAAATGCGAGTACTGACCGGACGATTCAGCTCAATTAAAAGGAAAACCCACCACTTACCTTCTGAAAGCTAACTTGGCTTCTCGAGATGAGTGAGGCATGTCTATGGTGTGAACATCTATGCTCGCGGTCAGGGGCAATCATTGTGGTAATTTTTAAACGGGTACTGTCATTTTGTCATACAATATTTTAATG
>JABUQX010115016.1:10000-15000 GCA_015478945.1 Trachelipus rathkii
ATAATAAGATAAATATATATATATTATATATATATATTAATATATATATAATTAATATATCGTATATATATATATCATATATATTTAATAATATTATATATATATATATATAATGTATATATCTATATTATATTATATATCAGTATATAAATAAATATATATTAATTATATATATAATATATATAGATTATATTATAATATATATATTTATTAATATACTATATATATATATATATAAATATATAATAATATATATATATATATTATTATTATATATATATATATATATATATATATTATATCAATAATTATATAAATTATTATAAATATATATATATATAATTATATATTATTATAATTATAATATTATTATATATATTTATATATTCTTATATGTATAATATCAATCTTAATATATATACTATATCATATATATAATATATATATACTAAATATAATATACATATATTATATTATATATTTAAATTATATATATATATATAATATATATATAATATATATAATACATAATATATATATATTTTTATAAATAACTATATATATATAGTATATATATATATATAATAATTATATATATAAATAAATATATATATATAAATATATATTATATATATATATATATATATATATAATAATATAACTAATATATAAGTATACCGATATAATCTTTCATATTATTATCATCAATATAGTATATATAATCATAGTAGTATAAATATATATATATATAATAATATATCAATAATCAATTAAAATACTATATATAAAAATATATATATATATATATAAGTATAATAAATATACATACTATAAAACAAAATAAAAATTATAGTAATATGTAATATATATTAATATATAATAATAATAATAATAATAAATAATATAATAATAATAAAATAATAATAATAATACATAAAAATAATACTTTATATAAAGTTTGTTTATTTTCACACAATAAAGTAGCCTTTTTTCTATTTTGTCAGATGAATTTGAATATAAACGAAATATTTTGATTTTAATTTATTTATATGTGAATATAAAGAAAGGTCCGACAACACACTCGAACAAGGAATATTGATGAAGTTTTTGCAGTTGCCGCAAACGATAAATTCTTCGACTTTTTCCAAATAAAATATAGGTATAATCAGTATTCAATCGTATTTAAATCATAAAGCATAAAACAAAAGTATATATTATCCGTTTTTTTTTTTTATTTAATTTTGAGTAAATAAAGTTTTTTTTTATTATTACCTAATTAAATGAATTCTGTTACAAATTATCACAGCCTAACTTGTTGTTATCAAATCGAGAGGTAATCACATTCTTTTTTTTTTAACCGAATTCCGCGGGCAAAGTGCCCTCTCATGTCGCTACGTCCTAGAAAAGGACCATGGGTAGAGAGCAAATAATATCAAATAAAGAGATCTGAAATAATTATTTTGGTATTTTTCTTTGTTTTCATATTTCTTGGTAAATCCTGTTAAAAGCAAAATAGATTTTGGATTGAAATTTATAATAAGTTTGCTTATAGATAGTTATTATATACCTTTGTATAAATAATATATATATATATATATATACTAAAATAAATACATTATATAATATTATAAATATATATAATTTTATTATTATTTTTTTTTTTATTATTTTTATATATATTATATATTATATATTTATTATTTTATATATTATATAATTATATTATTATTTATTTATTATATCTATATATATAATATATATATGATAGTAAATATAATATAATATAAGTATTATATATTTTACTACTATTTTTATATTAATATACCAACTTAATTCCTGACGTGAGTTTGATGTATTTTGCTGAACGTTTCTATAAACCTCACTATTAATACTGGCCATCCACAAAAGTTTATATAGTATATATATTATTATATGTTAGAATATTTATATATATGATATATATATATATATGTATAGTACTAAATATATATATATAATATATATATATATATATAAATATAATATATATATATATATATATATATATCTACAATACTATATAGTAATTATATATTATAGATTATATATATATTATAAATATAATACATTATAGACATATATATATATTAATACAATTTTTGCATCTATATATAGATGTTATTAACTATACTAATATATATATATACTAGTATATATATATATACAATATATATATATATAATATATCATATATATAATAATATATAATTCTATATTATATATATATATATATACTTCATTTAAAACACAAATGCTTTTAAATATGATTTTTAATCAATATTTAAATATTCTATAATAAAATCAATATATATAAATTTAAATATATAATATATATAATTATATATATATAATAACATATATATCTTATATATATTATATTCTTCATCCTATATTATCATATATAATATATATATAGGACTTGTTAATATATACTTTGACTTTATCCTAGATAGTGAGGATAAATAAGAGTATTATGAGAATAGGTATGACCACTGCCAGGAGTGAAATTTTTATCTAATATAGTCTACCTTGAGGGTCATCAATATACATCACACGATAATTAATATAGGAGAACAATATTAATTTCATCTTAATTATAAAAACATATATACTTTGGGCATGACACCAAGATGTATGGGGACCGAGCACTCGAATTAATTATGACGCTATAGAGTTCATACCCATACATCTTGGTGTAAAGTGCCCTAATATAATATGTTTTGAAAAGGATAAGAGATATGTCATCTTTTAACTCACTAGAGTGACTGAGTATTGTATTATCCCAAGGACTTAATTACTATATATATATAATTATCTAAGTATATACAAATATTACTCTTGATAGAAACTTCAACTTACCACTTGAGGTTTAAATAAGCTAGTATTTCCCACATAATTATATTAATATATAGATGTAATAATATATATTATAATATACTATACTATATATATATGTTATAATAAATATTAATTAAGTTATATTATATCTATTATATTAAGTATTATTATAATATTATATACTATAAAATAATATATTTATATATTAATATAATATTAATATATTAATAAATATTATGATTGAATATATAATAATATTAGTATAATAATATATTGTTAAATTATAATCTATATAGACGGAGTATAAATATATATATATTCTAATATTATATAATATTAGTACTATAGTATGTCAAAAACATTAATTCATTAGCTCATGTAGTAAAACATATACTATATATCCTATATATATTATATATTATTATATAAAAATATTATTAATATTAACCTATATACTATTTATATATATCGATTATAATATAATTATATAACTAAATTTTCTTTTGTGTTCAAGACTTCGTGACTATTAATAATGAAAATATTTAAAAAAGATTTTTCATATGAAATTTTCCATTATATATTATATTTCTTATTATAATAATATATATATCTATTTATATATATATAATATAATATAATATATATTATAATTTATATATATAATAATATATAATATATATATATATATATAATATATATATATATACTTATTATATATATCTATATATATAAAGTAACAATAATTACTTATATTTAATTGGCTGTGCAATATGCCACAGTCCAAACAATTTTTCTTTCTCTATCATTGCATATCATAAGCTGCGATTTACTAGAGATACCAAATTTCACCATGTCATTTACTCGTTCTCCTTTCAAAAACTCTTTGTAATCATAAGATATAGTATCATCAAATGCAACAATGTCATTTAAGTTTTTTACTGTGTTTAATCAAATTTGAGATGAGTTATACAGTGAGTCTACAGAATTTAATCCTTTACTGTAATTAAATAATGTTAATCTTATAATATATATATTAAATTTATAATATATATATATATATATTAATATATATTATTATATATTAGATATGTAAGAATATATTAATATATTAGTATATATTAATATATATAATATATTATATAATATATATATATTTATATATATATTAATAATATATTAGTTAATATATATATTATATTATATATTTTATATATTATATTATAATTTATAAATATAATCCATGCGTTTGTTATCTGCATAATTATGCTTAACCATGAGTTATTAATATATGTACTAATTAAAGGCTGCAGTTATTAGGAAGATTAAGATAGCTTAGTTCTATTTATTGATAGCTTTTATAGTCGTTATTATGACACAGTTTCTTAAATTTAATAACTAGGTAAATTTTAATTCATTATTATATAATATATTATATATAGTAGCATTATTTGTAGCTAAATATTAAAATAAATAGACATGTCTTATTGTATTAATTACTTATTTCACATAATTCTCATATTACCTTAACAAATTAAATGTGTTGCCTGTATATATTAGTAGACGAGAAATGATCGTAGAAAATATTTCATAGAGACGTGCCAACAAGTTATGCAATTCGTAACTAGGTTGCTGTCGAATTATTTTAATTTGTTTTACTATTTGCGATGATTTAACATATAGAGCGTTTTCAATGCATAATTTTCAACTATTTCTAATTTAAATAAGTTTTTATAGACGTAATTAACATTTTTTTATTTATTTACATCCTAAATATTAAATGTGTAATATAAGAAGAAGGTATATACAGTTTGTTGCAATTGTTACTGCTAATATGGTACATCGTATTAACATGTCTGAAATACGCACATATATCACAACATAAAGCTCCACTTGCATAGATAACTCAGCGATGTCCATTAATTTGTAAACAAAAGTGGTTGTAACGTCACACTATATAAGCAATAAATGCGTTTGTGAATATCTTCGATGTGATTATTTGATACTTTGTAAATATTATCTAAACATACCATTTAATTCTAAAAATCTTCATTAATTGTATTTTATTAATCAATCAAAAAGTTATGTTATTGTATTTTTATAAGTTTTAATATAAGAAATATATT